>JAPYYT010001269.1:0-77584 GCA_030522565.1 Ceratosolen corneri
ATATATATATATATATATATATATATATATATATATATGTAATTTATTAAAATTAAATAAAAAGAGATCTTATTTAAAATTAATTTATTTAAAAATAAAATTTCAATTATGTATCATTGAAACTAAGTATTATGTAATTTCAGAAGAATTTATAAAAATTTTTTAAATTTCATAATATTCGTATAATTAATAGAAATATTTTTATTACATTCATTATCTCGAAAAAAAACTTTAAAATTTTGGTATAATTTGATATATTTGCGGAACATATGTATATTGAAAATTTTTTTACACTTGTTTAAATTGATAACAATGTAAATTACAAAACTCAATGCATGAAAATGAATGAATACAATAAAAAATGTTATCAATATTTTTTTGCATAATTTAAGCAAAAATTAAAATATTTATTGTAATAAAACTTATTGATTATAAATAATTAATTTATTGTTTTATGAATACCTTTTTTTTGTTTTAAGTATTTTAGAACAGTGTTAATCGATTATAATTTTCTACTATTAATTTTATTAAATAAATAATTAATGGAAATATATATTATTTGCATTTCTTTATTATATTTTAATATATAAATTATTGTTCAAATTTCTAGAAGACAAATATATTTTAAAGTTTAAGACTTTTTCTCATTGTGCCATATTGTATGAACAATAGAATTTATTAAAATAAATAAATTATAAATGTTCACAAACTAAATTCCTTATTTTTAATATGATTATAAGTTACTGTGTATTATTAATAATTTTAATTTTGTAATATATTATAGCAAGAGAAATATAAAAGTAGAAACCATTTTTTTTAATCCTTTGTAAGCATGAACACACTTAATTAAATAATTTTATTTATATACTTAATTATATAATTATGATCTAACAATTTAATGTTTTAATATAATAAGGAAGTACAATGTAATATTTTCATACTACAAACAAATTTGTTCTTTTATATTTTGCAGAACTTTAATTTATACAATTATTCATGACCTGAGTATATTGAAAACTGATAAAATAATTATATTTAATAAATCATATAATTGCGAAAATGTTTTATTTGTACTCACTGATATTTATTAGAGCGACAATGTATAAGAATAAACGATTTTTATTCAAACAAAATAGTAAATGTACGTCATTCCGAATTGTGGTTGTACACATCAATGTGGACACGGGACAACTGTTTTGATCTCTTAGTGTCAATAATTTTATCCAAACGTGTACATTAATCGTTTAAACGTGATCCGAGTCTTTTTTACATAAATCTGAAATAACGTAAGTTCGAATACTCGAAAATTGCACAAGTGTCACTAAATCGCGATTCCAATAATCTATGGCAAAATTTTACCCGGAGATGAAGAATCTTAATTTTAATAACAATTGCATTCTATGCAAAATTTTTGTCATACATAAAATTGATGCACTATAAAAAGAAATTTGATTCAAGCACTAAAAACGAAAAGTAAAGTTTTATAATTTGGTACAAAACTTCAATGACAATTCTACATGGGAATTCAGTGGAGCACAATATTGATCAAATTATTTACATATTGATGCTAGTGGTTGAGAATTATTTTTTAAATTTTAGCTAAATTCCTGGTGCCTGCATTTTGACAAATAATATTTACAATAGTATTAAACACTTTAAGTATTAGGCTAAATTTAAACTTATGTTCAATAAATTTGTATTATAAGCAATTACATTATTTTTTTAATAATACAGTTTAATTTAGAGAAAATCTTTTAGAACAAAATATAATAAATTAACTAATCACTAGTTTTTGTGTTTTTTATTAGCTGCTTTATTAATATATCAAAATACCAATTTTGAGTTTATTATTTATTATATATATATTTATAAATACTATAATATAATCTGTTGGTTTTCCCTACATCTTTTGTAAAACTAAATTTCATCAAATGTTAAGTGTCATACGATTGAGTATAATTAATTTTTCATAGAAATCGTCAATATCTTCTATATTGCTTCACTCTTTAGGATCTTTAGGAATAACGAATACTACAGTATATATAAAATTGTAGATAATCTAATAGAAAAATAGATTTTCTATTAGATTAGATGGATGTTTTACGCAGTCACATAGACGTCATTCGCGTTGCGTAAAATTCAACATCGGTATTTAATTCGTTAAAGAATATTATAAAAAATTATAACTTGTTCAAGTGTTTACTTACATTCTATTAGTCAAGAATATAACATAACGTCTATTATATCGTGGTTCATTAACTGAGACTTATTAGGACAAAAATAAAATACAGAGAAAATGTAGGATATTTCACAGAAAATATTGTATGCATATAAATTATGAATTGCTGCACTACTTTATTTTAAATTTACCGTAAATATAAATTTATAAATTAAATTAATCAAATTAATAATAAATATCAAACTCGTGAGTCAAAATTAAAACTTGATCACCTTGACACATTTTTTCTAGAAATTAGCTAAGTATTGATAAGATTTATAGAATATAAGTTATGTGCAATTATTAAATAAATATTGCTTTATAAATTATTTTATTTCAATTACTTTTGGCAGGCTTTCATGATTTATATATCTAATAATTATTGATTATAATGTAGGATTCAATACGCGAAATAATTTATTCAATTTTGTAGGATTAGATCCCTCACTATATTATAGGACTATACTATATATTATAGAACTATATAATATAGGACTAACAAATATTTAGTTAAAATATTTGATTCAATATGCTTTTTCCATATCAATATTCTAATTCCGATGTGCTTTCTGTATTTTTGTATAGTTTATGTTAAATTTATAAATTTATATAGTAAAAGTGATATTCAATAGTATAATGCATCCATTAATACTTAAATTAAAAATAACTTTTTTAATAAAATAATCAAAATATTCGTTACCATAAAAAATTATTTACATGCTAATAAATAATATAAAGCTTATAGTGATATATAATAAAAATCACGTAAGTGGCCTGAATTTTTAAACAAATAAATATTTTCTTATTCAATAATGAATTAAAATTTTTCATTTGTTTTATTATATGATTGATGAATAAATATTGATTTCATTGAATGTTTCAGATTTTTCTTAATTAAACAGAGTAATTCTAAAATAGTTTTTCTTTAAATTTTATTTAAACTATTTAATATTGATAAATGTATTTATTCAAATAAGTAAAATAGTTTATTCATGAATTAATATTTTAATGAAATAATTTTAAAAATTAGCTGTTAATATTTAATACAAATTTAGTAAAGTAAATACAATTTTCAATCGATAATTAGAATTGTTATGAATAGAAATTCACTTGATTGTATTACAACATAAAAAATCAATAAAAAAAATTATAAATTAAATTCATTTATTAATTCTAATTTTATATCCCCTAAACTCCACGTGTGTTTCATTATATATAAAAACACTTATTCAACTTCATATGTAAATTTTTCTATAAAACACATTAGGGGAAATGTAATAATGGTTTTTATCTAAGGATAATAGTCAATATTTATATAAAAGTACTATTGTTTTATAATGAGAAAAATGGTCTTTTTATTCATCATTGTAAAATACAGGAATAAATGAAGGAATAAATGAGGAATAAATGACAAATGATTTTTGTCACGAAGACTATTGTTTTACAAAGTTTTTTCTAATAATTTAATAAATTAAATTCTCATATAATCTGATATAAGCATTAGTTTCATTTTAATTTAATTTTAAATTACAGTTTAAATTTATTTTTATATTTTATCTTTAAATATACTACTAAATCTATAAAGAAATTTGAAACTTTATAAAATTCTTAATATCATCGTTAATCTTAAATTGTTAAAAAATAGCTAGAATATTGTTTGTATTGGTAATATCTATTTTAAATTGGATTATTCATTTTTACCAAAAACCTTTGAAACATATTGCATTCATTTGCCTATGTCTTATTCAACGTATATTAATTTAATGTTTTTAAATTATTAAAATAATGTTGCCACTGAAAAATTTTCCTTTAATATATGTACAATATGTACAGCATTTTCATAATGAATAACATATATCAAAATTCATGCATACACGTACCAATGTAACATTATGGTCACTTATTGACATCTTCACATTAATACATTACAATCTTATTGAGATAAGATTTTACTCAATTATTTATCACTGAAAACTTGTATATATCAAGAATTAAATCATATTATCTTATTTTATCGTATTTAATTATCAGTTTTTGAACTTAACGTACGAGTGATTGATGCAAAATTCTGTTATTTAGACGAATATATCGCTGCATTTTTTATGCTATTTATCATTTGTTATAATTCAGGATTTAAAATATTTATAAAATATAGATTGCTACGTAAATCTTTTTTATAATAACATGATGAAAATTGTGATTAAGGTGGTTTTTTATGTTAAATATATCTTTAGGTTTTAAAACATTCATTGAAAATCTTAATTATTTAAAAAATAAAAATAATCTTATTAATTGAAATAATGTTTCATTCGATTTATATGAGCCATTTGTAAATATTTTGTGTACCTAATATAGATAATTAATGATGATTTATTTCATATTAAATAATGTGTGGTTTATTAAATTTCATATACTTTTAAATAATACTTTATTTAAAAACAGTTATTTTTAATTAAAAGTTATTTTATTTTTAAGCTGATAAAAGACAAGACTTAACTAATTAATATATGGGATGAAAAAATAAAAATTCTTTTACCAAATTTACCTCCGATATACTATATAAAAAGGTACGTTTGATTTTACATAATTCAAAGAAATACTTGTTTTCTATGAATAAGGTAATAGATATTTTAAGCAAAATCAAACTCGGTTGAGTAATATGAAGATTTCCTGTTATTCTTATTCTAATAAGATAAGTATATTATCTTTTAAATAAAATTTATTCATAAGCCATCTAAAACATAAAGGAACCGGTTTAGAGTTTTCAGTCTTAAATTTGTACTTAATTTGTTACTGGTCACACTAATTTTCAAAAATTTTAGAAGTTTCAATTTTATACAAATGAGGGTGCACAATGATAATTAAATTATTTATCGTTTCTGTTACTTTTTAATTCCTAAAATAAAAATTTTAGACGAATTATAAACATATTATTTATCTGCTTATTCCATTAGTGTCAGTTGACGCATTCAGATAAGTCTCACAACAAAATTGCTGCAAAAAATACTTAAGAAAATACGTGTTTCAAACATTTGTTTATTTGTATTAATACTTATATATGGAAATTTCTATAACATAACTAATTTAGAGCTTTTTTATTTTCGCTGCATATGAAATATACATTTCTGGAAAAAGATTTCTTTAAAATATTTTAAAAATTGAGAAAGTATGCCTATAGCTTTAGAGATTTTCTTCAAGTATCAATTATAATAAATTTTTGAGATTTAAAAGTACCTCCGAAATATTAGTAGGTAGTCCAAAATTAACAAGTTTCACGCTATTGATAAAATTTTCTGTTAAAAATGAAAAGATAAGTAACAGTAATAACGGAATATTGGTCACTTTTATTATTATGGAAGATATAGAATGCATTATATGATAAATAAATTAGTACTATATATATTTAAAAATAAAATAAAAATTCTAAATTTATAGTAAATTTATATTTTATAATTGTTATAAATTTTAATTGGAAAGTGATTTATGCTTCAACGGACATTATTTATGAAAAAAAATAATTATCGGTTTTCTTAATATATTTTTAAGTTATTTATAAATAAAATTAAAAGTTAAATATATAATTAATTCTACTATCAAGAAAAAGGATTTTCTAAAATGTACATATAAAATTAATCTCTAACTTTAATGTTTATACCATTATACTGTTGTAAAAGCTAAACAAACTATTAAAAAATTATTCAATGGATATTTATTGGGTAACATATTTTTATTTTATTTTTTATTTTTATTTAGAATCATAATAGAATTATAACTGATTTTCAAATAATTAATTCAGAAATAGTTATAAATGATTGTCAATCTATTACACTAGTGATTACCATAAATTTCGATATTTAATAACATGCATAAGTGAAACTTAACCTTTTCTTACCGAATATAAGAAAATCAATAAATTATAAATTAATATACAGTACAAATATATATATAATATACAGTACAATTGTTATTGAATTGATATAAATCATAAGTGGGTTTAAAATAAGTTTAAATGAATATTCATTTTCACATCGTAAAGCTTTTAAGTTTTAAATGAATAATTATAATTGAAGGGCAAATTAATATAATCGAAGTAAACTGATTATATCCATTTAATTGAATAAATTTAAACTTTAATTTAATTAAATATTTTTTTAAATAATGATAAATTAAGAAGCAATTATCTCGCGTTTGTTTGATACACAAGCACAATGAGGAGTTAACCTTCAGCTGCAATACAACTATGAAAATAATTCTTTCGTTTTGAGCTGTAAGGAATTTTCTGAATATCAAACATTATGCGTTTAATTTTTTTACATTATAATGATTTAATAATATTATAATCGAAATATCATACCTTGGGTAAAGTATAGTAAAGTATTTAGAGTTTTGTAATTTTGATGATATGTTTACAATTTATTATAAAAATTATATTCTTATTTACGATGAATTAATAAATAATTTTCTATTAAGATTTACAAAAATTATATGCTATGCAAAAAATATAAAAATGAATTTGAAAGATAAAGTATAAATATAAGATATAGATAAATAATACTTTCGTTAAATTTCTTATTAATAATCCTTTTTAATACTATTAATTAAAAAAATAATAATACTGCACAGTGTATTAAAAACTTTATCGAAAATATGGTCAAATTGATTTAGAAATTCAGCAAGATACGTAGGAATAATTTAAAAATTCGTTCATATTCTTTACATTAATTTTGTATACTACGAATAATTAATGCTATATTCTTATAAGATGTATCAAATTATTCGGGAAAGTGTAACTAAAGGAGAAGTGTAAAATACTGAATTCAAGATTTTCAAAATTATGATACATAAAGATTTTTTGTGAACTGGAGATAAAAGAAGAAAGGTCAGTAAATATAGAGAAATATAGAAGACTATATGTATTTATATATGATTAAATTTTATATTTAATATTTATATATTCATATATGACTATATGAAGATATATACATATATATAAATATAGAAGACATCTAGAAAGGGTGTGTAAGGGTAAGGAGGTATGAGAGCGACCGAGGGAATGGAAGAGAGAGAGAGAGAGAGGAAATAATGGAAGTAAAGAGTGGGGTAGAACGTGGCGATCGTCATCGTAGTCTACTCCCTCCTTTCGTGAGGGTTCCCCGATTACTAAGCGCTCGACACGACAGGTGAGACCCTCAGGCCTATCTCGGCATTTCGCAGTCGCATCAGATCGTTTTAAGAAGGTGCGCGCATCTAGTCGCACGAGCTGCCTGATCTCAGGTGAGACATTGTCGACCAATACAAGAACGCGCGTGTATTAACGATTTCGAAGCGTCCGATGTCGACTCTGCACCAGCACCAGCACCAGCAGCAACTCCAGTTTAATCGGCGGATCCGTTCTCGATAGTCCACATAGGCAGGAGTATAGCCAAAGCTTGTGACCTCCGGTACTGGACGACAGACCTACGAGGTAATTTTCGAGGAGGATAAACCGGATGATTACCGGTATGAAGATGGGATGCGAGGAAGAGGCTCGTTGTCAATATCGGGAAAAGTCATTTCGAAATGGTATTTCTGACTTTTGCTTGTTTTCCGTATACGCCCGGCTTCGTAGTAATTAAACTTCATTAGTTGTCGATATAAGTCGTCAACACGTGATATATTTTTATGAATGCGGTTTCAATGCGATTTGGCAATCTTACAAGTTTAACTTCCGTGATGAATTTTCACAGTACGTATGTATCTACAAGCATGGAGAGGCAAATGATTTGGTAACTATTGCTTTGCTTTTTGATTCACATTTAGGATTACATAGAATATAACCTTGTCGATGAAGAAAATAAGGGGTGGGATTATGAAATTAGTCGATATCTCTTTTGATTGGTGGAATGAAAATCTATCTTCGGGCTTATAGATGAATCAATTTCCTACACTGAAAATCAATAATTTATAGTAATGAATTGAAAAAAGTTTTAAGAATTGCAATTAATCATTTTTCTTGAATATTAATTTAAATTTTTAAATTATTAATAAATAAATAAATATATATATATAATTTAAATGAAATATGATTTTTTATTTAATGCTTTAATTTATCCAAATTTTTATTAAATTTAAAAACTTCAAACAAAAATATATAAATAAAGAATGCAATTTTACTAATAGTTATCAATAAATAAAACAGAATCGTAGTAGCTATAATTTCGGTTGAAGAAATTGTAATTAAATGCATTTATTACTCATTAATTATAATTATATAAGCCATATATATATATAAAATTGTTCAACTTTATTAAGAAAACAAAAATGTATATCTTCTTATTTTATATACTTACTTTATGCATATCGTAAAATTCAATGCATATCATTATAAATATTTAGATTTTACTTTATAATACAATAATTAATATCCGAAATTTTATATACTTACTAATGTTGACTTTACAATGTAAATCATTCCAACGTTATAGATGAATTAGTTTGTCTTTTTATTTGGTTTTAAAAACTTGTAAGTTTATTATTTCATCAATCCAATAGTTATTATTGTATTGACTTTTAAAGATTATTTTCATTTCAGTTTCGCACTTAATATAATAATTCAAAAAATATTTATAGATTAAATTACAATTTGTTTTACTATCTCTTAAGTTAAAATTAACGTGAAATTTTTAATTAGGTCTTAGGATTTTCATACGTGCAACGTATATTTTTTTAACAATGAAAGATTTGTCATATTTGATTCGACTATTTATAATTTTAACGTATATCTTTTATTTGCAAAATATACAGAAATATTGTTATTCTAATTAAACAATATATTATTAAATATTGAATTATAAATGCGCTTGTCATTTTATATTATTTACATTTTAATACAGAGAAAAATATTGTTTTTGTATAGGTAAATTAATTAATTAAAATAGAATTATTTTGATAACGATAATTAAAATAACAATAATGATTAATTTCTTTGATACTATATCGTCTGTAAAATTAGAATATATAATTACTTGTAAAATAATGTTTAAGAAAAATTTAACATCAAATTTTATCATTAAACCTTGTTTGTTTTTCAGTTCATAATAATTTCAAATAAATAAAAATTGTAAATTTGCAGATTAATTTATATTATATAATAAAATTATATTTAAGAAAAGTTATAATGGTAATAACATTTTAGTATATAATATTTGGTAGATAATATGTATCTACACAAAATACAAAATTTCTAATATTCATCTATACTACTATGTAAATTGTAAAAAAATTTTATTACTCTCATTTTGTAAAGCACAATTATTTTTTAAATTTAGTATAAAACTCGAAAAAATTGTATTACTATTTAAACTTGAATTTTCTACACTAAAAGAATAAATAAAATAAATAAATATATATAAAAAAAGCAAATATCGTAAAGCAAAATTTGAAATAAAATTTTATATGAAGATTCCATATGAGAATTGACAATTTAGTAGTTTATCAAATGAATCTTAAATGCTCTTATAAAGCAATTAATAATCTATTGAATAAGAGATTATGAACAAACATTGGTTAGTTAAGAATCTCTTATAATAACATTTAATTATCCTAATAATCGAATTCTTTGAAAAGAAGTTAGATTACTAATTATACTAAAATCGTAAAAATAAATTATAAGTGAAGATCATAAGTCAAGTACCATTTATTTGAAAGTTAAATAAAGAACGTAAAACATATATGTAGTGTTTTTTAATTTAAAAGCAAAAATTGCTTGGTAACGTATTGCGTGACTACTTAGTTAGCTTGTTCTACACATAACCTATCAAGCAATTTAAAAAATTTCCCGGTAGGCGCGCAAAGGAACTTCATATTAGACGATGCGTTTTTTCATTTGCAGAATAACGCGAGGATGGGGGCACATTTGGTCCGCGCAACGATTTTACTGCTTTGGCTGGCCCGAGTAACCCTGGCTGTGAAGTCCGTGGATGTCCTAAGCGGCGGTATTGCAACTGGTATTCAGGAGGAGGAGATCCTACACGTTCTTGCTCAGAATAAAACGGATAAACCTAATAATTTTACTTTCATCGAACTTATCGGCAATGTGGCCCATCGATATAACGAGAGTCTTAACACAGAGGAGATACAAAGCCACGTGAAAAGCGATCAGCGGACCACGAATTCTTATTATGGTGAGTATTAGGCTTAGTATAATTCACTTTGCGTTCGCTTTCATTAGAATTCATCGAATCTTCGAGGAAAATGTCACTTTTATCTCTATTACGAAACTAAAGAATCTCTAATTTTCATTCTGTCACTTTTCATTTTTTGAATGCAGCTTTACGATGATAAAGTTGTCTTAAAATATATAAATTAGTATATATATTACTGATAAAGTGTATAAAGTTCATAAAACTATAAAATAGAGAGTATACCAGTATACGTTGTTAATTTCTTTTTTTTATCTAATAGATATTAAATATACGATTACACAATCCTGTAATCATTTTTGTTTTTTAGTTTATTAATGTTATATAACAAAACCATATTTATATTAAACGCAAGAGAAAATAATTATTTATTGAACACAAATTTTTATCAGTCAAAAAAAAATAATGAATTTTCATTACATTTAAAAATTTCGTCAATTAAAAATATTTTTCTTAACTTTTCCAATCCTTATAATATTAAAATCGACAAATTAATTATAACATTTTTGATTTAGATATAAGGGTTTAAACTTTTTTCAAGTATATATACTAAAATATAGATAGAACAGATTAAAATATAAATATAGCAAGTGGAAATACAGATATAACTAATTAACAGGTATGGATAAAAAATTAAAATATAATAAATTAAAATTAAGATATATACTCAATAAATTCAATTTAGTATCGGACTTAATTAATTTTACATTTTATTTAAATCTACAAGTTTTAATATTTTATTTTATATCTTTTTCATTTCCTTATTAAAGCCTTTTTTTAGTTAATTGGTCACTGCAAGCTTAAAGCATTAGATCATATATTTTGCAAAATTGAAAAAAAATTTAGTATAATTAAGCAAATTATTTAACGATTAATGAATGAATCGTAATAAACCATTACTTTCAATCTAAAATTAATTTAGAACTAAAAAAACGTAGACAGATATAAGTGCTATTCGAAGATCATTATTATAGCCTTCATCTTTTCTTAACTTACTACTGCTTTTAACATAGATTTATATATTATGTATATATCAATAGTTTCATTCGGTAAAATATCTTGAAAATAAAATTTAATCTTATAATGTTAAGAAGCTTTTTATGATGTAGGTTTCTATTTAAACTCCATTAATGATGTATACAATGATAAAATATAACGATAAACTTATCCCTTGTTTTTACATTCTAAATAAATAGTTCGATATAATTTAAATAAATTTAAATAAATATAAAAAAATTATTATTTTTTACTTTATTTTACCGTAATTAAAATTATAACGAATACATGATTAAAGAAACACTTAAAGTAATTAAAAATACATTTGAGTATATAGTTAGAAGTAATTAAAAATACATTTGCGTATATAGTTATGAATAAATAAATTAAACTTACTAATTTACTAAACTTACTAATTATTCCTATACAAATTTAACATAAGAGTGACGTAGAATATTGTTAATTTTTAGTTAATTTATGGCTTCTCATTTGTATACAAACACTTAAAACATTTAAAAATTAAAAAATTATTTATTAAATAATACATAGTACAGAATAATAGTGCATTTGTTTATAATATTTATTTAAAAAGTAAAATTTAAATACATAATTGAAATATAGATCAAATTAAAAAAATTTATAACACAGAATAATAATATGAAAAAATGAATAAAAATAAAATAATAGTATTGCATTTAATATAATTAATATTTAATTAAAATTAATTAACATATAATATTAACATATAATTAAATCTATTTGAACATATACAAACAATAAAAAATAAATAAAAATAAAATATACAATGTACATACATATTAGCTATTTCAACGTCTTTAGGGTCTATGAGCTTCTTTTTTGTCTCTACTTTGACTTTTTACATCAGCTGCCAATATTGACACATCCATTATCATTCCATTGCTTAAAATTTTTGCTCGAGCAAATACAGTTATGGTTAATTTTATTATTGATGCCGGAAATGTCAATACATGTTGGAGCAGGATCATGGGTTTTCCATTCGCTTTTTATCCAAGAAACAATGATGATATTCATCGTATTGATTTAAAATATAATTATTTCATAGCAGTTGATTTCACCATTTGTAAAAGTATAGTATCAATATCTATAGATCAAATAGATCAAAATATAATATCAATTTATAACTTAAAAAAACTATTATTAATAATTTTAATAGAAAATTTATGAAGCAGAATATTTTTGCTTTAAAATATTGAATAGTTTATTCATTATACTAATAAAACATGAATCCCAAATGGGAATATAAAAAATCTGAATACTACTACTACTACATTGATTTGAAATTTTGTAATATATTTTCAAAAGATTTACATAAATTATACTGTGAAGTTATATTAATGTTTGTTATAAAAAAATTTTAATTTAAATTATATTATTAATTATTAATATATAATAATTTACATGAAATAAAAATGTAATAAATAGAAATTATACATAGTGAAATAGTAACAATTATTGAATATAGAGAACAATACATATTTT
Organism: Ceratosolen corneri; assembly: GCA_030522565.1. NCBI lineage: Eukaryota > Metazoa > Arthropoda > Insecta > Hymenoptera > Agaonidae > Ceratosolen > Ceratosolen corneri. Next base: position 12,916 of record JAPYYT010001269.1, read on the forward strand.
CGATATCAATTGTATCATTTACATATAAAAAGTTTCTACTTTAATTTTACCTAAATTATTTATTTTTCTAAATTATTAAAGCAAGTATCATAATAAATTGACAATTTTTTAAATCTAATATTAAAACCATAAAACAAAAATTTGGAAATTTTATTAATTATTAGGAACATTATAAAAAATATTTTATGAACTCTTTTCATTTTTCCAGAAATTTAATTTTGTTTGTAATTACTACCTGAAGATTTTGACAATAAATGGTCATATAAAATGGGAAAGTAAAACACGAAAATAATGTTAATGAAATACATAAAGTTTACAAAAATTATATTAATTTAATTATGATATTTAATGTACTTGTATTACAATAAATTATATTATTATGATATTATTTCATCTTTCCTTTTAAAAAGTTTATAAATACTATCAGTTAAATTTATATATCATAATACTTTAATCATTTTTATTTTTAATAAGATATTAGTTTTAAATTTGTAAATTTTTGTTATAATTGTCATCAATACATAAGATGGTATATTATTTTTACGCAAAAAAACTAAATGCTCAAAATTAAACTTTATATTTAATTTTAGTCTTTACGACAGATTAATATGAATTAATATAATATAAAAATAGTAAAATTAATATAAAATATTATATACAAATACATAGTTATGTAGATTTATTTATCAACTTTTTACCTTTATTTTTTTATTATTTTATTTATTTATTATTTATTAATTATGATTTTACTGTTACAACGAATTAATATACATATACAGACAGACAAATGTTGCACAAAACAGTGGGGTGCATGAATATCCAGCGAAACTTTATATTATAATAATTTGGAAACAAATGATTTTTATAGCTAATACTAATCGTTTGAATAATTGAAATGAAATGAACGTTGGTATTATAAATTCTACTTTCCTAAATTACGTTAGAAACTTTTATAAATTTTTAATAATTGATTTAAAGAATTAGCTAATCATTTGAAAATATATATGAAAAATTGAATCTTATATTTATGCTTAATAATTTAGTATATTATACGTACTTTATACAAAGTGCATTCAAATTAAATGCATTCCAGCAATATAAAAAAATATACTTTATAATATAGAAATTGCATTTAAAATAAGAAAATTATTTTAATGTATATGTTGTAAGATTTGCCAACATTAATTTATTTCTTTACTATTAATTTTTACAAGAACCTTTATTTTATTAGATTTTTATAAATATGTAATATTTATATTGCAACATATTGAGTTATTATTACGAAAATTACTATAACAATTGTACACAAAAATTAATACATCATTTAATTGATATATTAGAATTTTATTTATTTTAATTAGATTTCAATTAGAATATTAGATATATTAGAATATATTGATATATTAATGATATATTAGACTCTAAAAAATTACAAAAAAATTCTAAATTGAAGTCATATTTAATCGATGTTGATTTTTATAATATCAAAATATTATTTGATTTTGTTCAGGATGAGATTATTGGCATTTGTATATATTTATATTAACTATATTTATTTGATTATGCTTTTTATCTTATAAGACTTTACAATATCATGTAGTATGCTTAATGTGAGTGTCTGAATGTACACGTTGTATGTATGTGCAAATAAATTTAGTCGCGGTTAAATAAAAGTATAATTAATAAATATAAATGGTTTTATTATAAATATATACAAATTTTTTTGGGATATATAAAAAAGTTATTGCTGTAGTAAAAAAACGAAAATAGGTTTATTAACTTCTACGACTTTTACTTGTGGCCTACATACATATATTAATTCTAAGAAATCTCTACTGAAAAGTGATTACCATCATACTTTGTAATCCGAAGTTTGAATTACTATTTTAATATTATCGTCCTATCGCATAAAAAGAGGTTTTCTCGATGTTATATTTTAATAATATATTTTATAATACATGACTGTCGTTCGTTTTAATTTCATGAATTTAAATTTACGTTGGTAAACAAAGTGGAACAAATTTTAATAATGTACTTTCAGATACATGTTATTATTATAAAATCTCAAACACTTATTATTGTCAGTATACAAAATTTCATAGCCGTTTTTGAAAATGTTTTATTCTATCATATATCTGTTTTTAATAACACGATAATAATATATAACACAAGACTCTTTTTACGATTGTATATATAAAGTTACTATTTACATACAAATTTACGATTCTATATACAATTTTACAGTTGTTTATACAAATTCACGATTCTCTGTACATAGAAAAAAATACCCAAAAGAATTCTTTGTTTTTCAAAAAATAATTTGATTATTATAGATAAACAAGTAATGGTTTATTATTATATATATATCTGCCAAGATTAAATTTATATTTTGCATTTATGTAAAATAAAAAAGATTTAATATAATTATTTATTTTTCAATGAAATTACATTTAAAAGGATATTTATATGATGTTCATGACTATTTAAATGACCCACATATATGTAATCTTGTAAAAAAAGTGTTTACAATATATGATAATTACATAAATGAATCTTCAGAAAATTTGTTGCTTAGACATTTTAGTCTGATAAATATATTTTCAATTTATACTCAATTTGTTCTGCTTATTATTGGTTATTTATTATTCTTTACTAATAGATATAAATACTATTACTGATTAACTCAAACGTTTATAAGTTTGTAAATTTTATTATTATGGTTAATCAACGTATTTAATCTCGTCTTACAATTATCATATAACAACTTCTGATTCTTTCTATATTTATATCAAGATTATGTTCAATTAATAGCATAATACAGCGAGTAATAATACATTATAGGTATTAAAAAATTCATAATAAATCAGTTGTTATGTATAAATAAAATATAGATTAATAATATAAGAATGCAAAAATGTCAGAAATATATTTCTTTATTTAACTTGAGCATATCACAAACAGTTTAATTTCGATGCGAATGCAATGTTTGTCGGCACAAGCTTGTTGTGTACTGAATACATAAATCTAAATGTTTTTATAGTTCTATTTTAGAAAATGAAAGGAACTTGCGCGTTACATTATAACATTTGCCCTATTATTAGATAAATATCTATTATTACACTTAAAATCAGTCGTTTAAAATTAATTATTAAAATTATGCAATACGTAACAGTACCACGATCCGTCGATCAACAAAAAATGAGGAATTAAAATAATGTGAGACGAGTAGAAGCCTTTTATGAATCTTTAAATCAATAACCCTTTTCTCAAAATTCCTGTTCTCGCTACATCTATATATTTGAGCAATGCAAATACTCGTGGCCAGTTCCTCGCTAGAGATAATGACCGTTAAACGTGGATTGTTTCGTAGCAGCTTTCGCCCTTTCTTCGCCTTTCCCGAAAACAAACGCTCTTCAGACGGTCAACAATTGAGCAAGTCAATGCACATCAGGGATCCGCTCGGGTATTCCAATGTTTGACAAAGCGGTCGGCGAATGATTGGGTGCTAGAAATCAATGGCTTTCTCGCAATTTTTTAATTCGGCTGGCGTCACTTTATGGCAGCTACGAATGAAGCTCCCGCGCGATCATCGATTTGGACGCGCAAGTATACGTAATTGGCGAGTGTACGCATAAGCGCAATCAACACGTAATCGCTGAGGCTTCATTGGGGATTCGCTGTGTATAGACTTTGACGCGTACCCGACAGCCGTGATGAAAGCGCTTGTGATTTTGTTCAGCAACCTGATAGATTATAAATTAATTTCTCGTTAACACTGCATTGCATTGATTTAAATTATTTCCTTGGGGGATTGAAAGTTTATTATTTGGCGTATGAGGTCGATTATGGCGTGTTCATGTGGTGGATTATAACATTTTATTGTCAAGCATTGACTGCGCGTACATTTTCCGTTAATTGTATGCTAGAGTAGAAATGCGCTAATACTTAAGCAATTGATATAATTACGTTAAATAAATAATGGCGAAATCGAGTATTTAAAAAGAAAAATGTAATAATTTTAATTAATGTGAAATATTTATTCTTTAGATGTTTATGGAGAAGAAATCGATCATCAGGCTCGTAAATTGCTGCAACTTATTCCGACTTTTAATCCTGGTGCTGGGCAAGTCAGTCAAAAATGTAAAAGACAAGCTGCCCTATTTGATGAGGAGTTAAACAAATTCAGTCTTTGGGCTCTTAAAAGTAAGTTTTCAATCAGTTTATTAAAATTGATGTATTTATTTATTTGTCGATATTTCCTAATAAACTGACTAAGCAGCCTTGGTATAATAAAATAATGAGTTCGATGTTAAGAGACCACAAAATAATATACAATCTGATAACATAACACATTAAAAAAAATTAACTGTGAATATTATAATAAGCATTATTTACATGCATAATGTAACGTTTATCTGTGTAGGCAGAAGTAAAAGAGCTTGACTAGTCTATTATATAATTAAACCTTGTGGATATTCAATGTATATCTTATAAAAGATAATAATTAAAGTATATACTATATATCATTGGTAAATAATATATTCAAAAAAAGAATACCATAAAATATATGGTAAAATCTTGCTCTTATTAAAAGTATTGTTTATTTTCTTGACTATTGGAATCCTGAATTAATTTAAAACAAAAAACAGGGTCTTCCAGTATTTTATGTCTTTTTCCTAAAGCTTTGTGATCAACTTAATTCTACTATAAATTTCGGATTAGCGTATATAATGCGATAATTACACGACATGACTTAGCACGAAAAAGTATCGATAAAAAAATTTTTACTATTTAAAACTATAAATAAATAACGATGTAATTGTAGACAAATAATAAAACCAAGTAAACTTTATGCTGATTATTCATGTCACTTTCAATAAATAAAATTTTTGTTTTTTTTAGCTTATAAAACATTGATAAAATGAAGGAAATTACTTTTTTTTTACAAATAATCAATTTTTAGAGATCTAACAAAAGATATTAAAATATAAATATTATTTATATTTAAATATAAGGAAGTTAAGTAGGCATATAAATATTAATGCGAGCATAAATTATTTATAAAATAAATTACACTTTTTTTTTTATTAAAGATGTGAATTTTAATATTTTGTAAGAGTTTGGCCATGTATAAAATACTATTATCATCTGTATTTAAAATCACACTTTTCAATACATTTTTATTGTAACTTTTCATTAAAGATACGCATTACCTTTTGCATTTTTCAAAACGATATGATGAGAACGTAGTGTATGATCTGCATATAAGTAAAAATCAATGAAAAATGACCAAGACTTTTACTATTGAGTACTTTAAACAAACAAATTTTTTAAAAGAAAAACACCACACCCAAAAAAATTTTAACCTAAAAGTCATTTGAAAAACCTGCTTACGTACAGTAGTGAGTCTAATGAGTCACGGATCTTCAAATTCAGTGCAAAATCTCCGTATATTTCGATATACGTGCGTAAAATATGAAAAGAAGAAGCCGAGTATTTTGAGAAAGTCTTTTCTACAAAAGTATAGAACAAGCATTGGTGGACGGTAGGGTGTCATATACAACCTACAAGAATAAATACAATTTTGGAAAAGCAATTTCAGCTATTTGGGAAAAAAGACGTTGAAATTAGGAATGACAAATCCAACGCACGTCAAATAGAGAATGAGGCGTGGTGTGCCAATGCGCGGCACTAGCTCCCGTTTAATGACCTTTCACAACGCGGTCCCCTGAATTACATAAATAGCCGTTGTGTACCGTAGGTAAAGCATCGTCTCCACGAGCTTGGATGCGCTTGGTATGCGATGCGTAGGTTTTTGGGCGTGCGTGCGTGTTGCTTTCCGTGCGGTGCCGATTTCTCTTCGGAAGAAGCTCCCACCGATATTTTCAATTTTACAGTACCCTTTTTAAGGCGAGACTTTGGTTTTATCAGTGCACTTCGGGAAGGATATTGAGCAGCTGTGCATGTCTCTTCGTTACGTTCGAAGATGAGCTTTAATTCAGGGGTCAACTCTGTTTCATATTGCGAGGTCGAAGATTCGATTAAAAGAGGAGAAAGTGGACGAAGTATCGGCAATGTTGAAATTGAAAAATTCCATCATTTTAGTGGTTTATAGCGATACTGACCTTAACCTAGTACAGCAGTGCATTGAATTATAACAGCTAGCAATTATAATTGCTAATCTCTATAAACCATATAACGTATTTATGTACATATGTAATAAGAGTTATCACATTATTTACGGTATAGTAAAAGTATAGTAAAAGTAAAATAATGTATGAATGTATGCGCTCGCACTTATGCAGTGCACGCATGAACACACCCATATGCATACGTGCGTATGGTCACACACAAGTACGCACGTGGCCCCATCCCACCTCGTATATGCATGTGTACACACATATCAATACTATAAATACAATCTTTTATTTGAAAACTTTTACTTTTGACATAAAGCTTTAAAGGAGCCTGCTGTGTATATATAACACGATAGAACACTATGATCCTTAATATATATAATATTAGTAATTAATAATATTAATAATGATTAATACAAAATAATCGTTAATATCTGATACGCGCTATTTCAAAAGCTACACTTATCATAAAAGTCTTTAAACTTGGACTAAACATTCATTCGGTGTGAGAAAAATATGGTATAGTTTTCATAATTGAGTTTTCTGGTGTATAAATTATCGGGTTTTTAAGCATATATAAATTTCTTTTACGAAACAGGTTTTTATTTTGAAAATAAATATTACTACTGTAAAATTAAAATTTTGCTTTGCATTCTAACTAGACATCTTAAGTAAAAATATGCTGCCTAAATGCAAAAATTCATTATATTTCAAAATGTCATCATATTATTAAATTTTCAAATTAGTTATTTATTTTTTTATTATATTTATTATTATAACTTAATCGACTATATATATATATATATATATATATATATTATTCATTGATTACTTATTAACAAAAGCATGTTTTTTTTTTGTATAATATAAATTCCATAAAATACAAGTATTTAATTTATAATACATATTGTTTAGAAAACGTTATAAAACAGGCAATACAACATTTATTATGAATCTTACATCACTAGCTACATAACCTCAAAAACATGTAGTTAAATTGTGAAACATCAGACTTATAAAACCAAATTGATTGCCTGTAAAGATTAATGGTATTTGAATTTAATACAAACTTTGCATTTTACTGTCTAAAATTGTGTAAAGTACATTTAATTATAACACTACATGATTACGATATTATAGTACTATACTAGATTATCTTAATATTAATATTAGAAATATTATTTCTTTAAAATGTTTTATAATGTCGCAATATGTAATAAATATTATTACAATTTAAATATAAATATAAATGTAATGTATCATCTTTCATGATAAAAGTCAAAATTTAAAAAATTCTAGATTAAAATTCTATTTCAATTTTTTGTTTTTTTCTATGTATTTTACAAAGTAATTTTACAAATACTTCAGTGGATAATTTTATATTTAATTTCAAGTCAAAAATAATATCTTTTAATTCATAACTCAAAAATAAGATTTATGATTAGGAAAGTGCAAAGATATAGATATACATAACAAAATTTCAAAACTTAGAAATGAATTAATTAGCATAGTTTAAATTGTTTTTGTGTAACTTTAACACATATTTGAAATTTAGAAAAAATAGTAAAATGCCATTATATTTAATATATTAAAATACATTTATGTATGATATTTTAATATACGACAATGAATAGAAGTTCTGTTTAAAACATTACTCTTTTATACTGTTTAACAATAATAAATTGAAGAGATAAAACGTATTCTATTATATTATATAGAAAATTTTTTATAATAAAAGTTATAATATTTAAACCAAGATTAAGATAATTATAGATTTTTTCAAAATTACTTCATCAACACGAATCTGAATAATAAAATTAAAACTGTTAGTTCAATTGCAATTCTTATTCATTTTCATGTTTTAGCATTTTAACTGATAAATTTCCTGGCGTTTCTCTATTTTGTAAATATGTCTAATGAAAAAAAAAATTCTCTATCGACGAAAATCATATTGAAACTGCTGTTGATGCATATTGTTGTGCATATTGAAATTATTTCTGTCTTCTTTTTCCAAAGTGAAATGTTGCAAAATATCTGTTTTATTCCTTTTCTTCCTTGCTCTCTGCAATACCTTTCAAATATTTCACTATGATAACAAAACTTCTATTCCACATTATGAACATTTTAATCAATAAGTATTAGTGAATTGCTAAAAGTTCTTTCACGAAACAATACTAAATTCGATCGATCGTCTATTATTTACTTTACTCTATATCTACAATCGTCATTTCACATTTAACTGAAAATTACTTCTTTTTAGAAAATTCAATAGTTAGAGGAATAGATAAATCAATAAAAATAAGCTTAAAGCCAAGTAGTCTTATTAAGCCATTAATTTTCTTTGATATGAAAATCTTCTCAGGTGCAGTATTGTAAAGCACCGTATTTTCGAACTTCAAATGCATGCTCTCGTGCGCTCATTCCTCATTCTGGATATTAAAAAAATCCGAACTAATATAGAACGATTGGGCAATTGTCTGCAGTGTTTGACGCAACGGCGAAGATGCCCTCGGGCCTACTGAATGGCAATGTTAACCAGCTGGGCGACTTCGATGAGTGCCTAGGTGTCGAAGGAGCGCAGGGAATCCGAGGTCAGTACTGCCTCGCCTACCTACAACTCGACATCGAGGACTCGCGACCGGACCTCCAGCAACTTCATCGGCTTATGCACTCGCATTACGCCTTCCGGAGCAACATCTCGGACGTAAGTACGTCCTAATCACGGTGTCTATCATTGCCTTACACAATGAACTGCGTACCGATGAAGTTGATAAAGCCTCTGGTATTTCTTCCGTGTATCGTCTTATTCATTCTATGCTAACAAAATAGAAAAGCAAGGAGTAAATGAGATGTCAGTCTTCATAGCTCTCCTATTATATTACCGAATTTGTAATAGTAATATCGTTCGATAAATCTCAAATGCGACATCAACATTATTCGAGGTACAACCTTATTTTATTTTATTTTATTTTTGTTTATTTATTATACATGTATCACTTTCAACAAGTCAAAAGCATTAAATTATCGTTATTAGATGGCGATTCGAATAGCATACAAAATTTATAAAATTTAAAACGTTAAGTAGTATCGATAAATTATCTCATGCTCTTTCCCACTGGCACTGGATCCAATACAAAACAAATTATACAAAAGAATTCTCCAGAAATTCTTATAAAAAACCAAGTTTTCGGTCACAGACAATGTGCTAAATAATACTCTATCGTCCGAGAATAACGTTAACTTAATAAATACTATAATCATGAAAATGACGCAACTTCACCAGCGTCAATCTAGTTTCATACCACCGTTCGTCCCACTTCATTCTGGGGTCTCTATTCCCGCTACACTCGAGTGATCCTGAAAGGCTGAAGTACCGAAACTTTCTCCTCCGCGAGGATTCCGGCCACCAGCGAAATTCATCTTCCTGCACGGTCGTCCACGTTGGATTTCCGTACTGCGAACGTCACACTGAGATGATACTTCGGGCAAATCCTCTGAGACGCATCTGAAATGCAAACTGCGCGCGAGTTGGCAAGCGAAGGCCGCTGACGTCGCCGAAGTCAACGTACACGGATGTGCGTGGAATAAACAACGAGGTGCTGGGATACGCGATCAAAGGAGGCCGCGGAGACAAAGACACGAGCAGCGGACATGACACAGAGGAGCATTTCTCGCTCATTTTCAGATGCAAGCTTTTTGGCCATCGCGAGAATAATAAAATCGAGAGCCTCGGGTGCGTTACTATGGAGCCTAGCCTAATAATACGCTCTTAGTTTTAAGCGGGATATTCCGGAGTTAAGACCTTGGTATTGAGGCTTGATGTAAGCTTCAATGCGGTTATAGAATTTGAGGCCCAAATTTGAATTTCCTTTGCCTCTAGTGACTTTTAAAATCGATTAGTTGCCTTTTCAGGCACATTTATTATTCAACGCTGATGGCATTCGATACTTTACGAACATTTTTATGCTCTTCCGTTGTTTTAAGCAATAAACTTTTTCACAATCGCATCAAAATTGCAAAATTTATTATGCGTCGTTTAACGTGATAAAATTTTTTTGTTTTACAAAATACTCATTTTTGTAAAAAATTGAAACGACATTTGATGCGAAGACTTCATTGCTGTTGATAATTCAATAAATTTTTATGTTTTTATCGTAAAAACATTAAAATATATTTTAATATAATCTCTTATAGCTTATTGGATAATGATGTTATTTGTATTTATAAAGCGTTTCATTCCAAATATTATCATTAAAAATATCAAGATTCAATAATTATAGAGCCGCTGTTTCAGTGACTACCTTTACTTAGATAATACCTGTACTCGAAACATTTTAAATATAAAATATTTAAAATATTTAAAATTTATATTTATTTATAAATTTAAATTTATATATATTTTAAAACATATAAAATATTTTATTAAGAAACATTTGTTCATTTTTACATACAAGTATTAAGTTATCCTTGAAAATAATAAAAATAATAATATTCAAGTAAGAATTATGAATTTATAAAATATAGTGACAAATATTCGTAATATGCATTTATATTATTAAAAATATTGTGTTTATGTAATCATTAAGAATTATTGTTTAATAATTTCATAAAATATTTATTTTATTTATTAATTGCTGAATCATAAGGATTACTATGCGAAAAGGAAAAGGAAAGTATTCTACTTTGGAATCAATACCTATCATTAGTTTGCGTGCTAAATGTTACATTCAGTTAAATTTATTTTTCAATTAAACAGTCTTTTTATTATATTTTGATTAATTGTGTTGAATGGTAAATTTAAATATAAACAGTTGATCGCAGTTCATCTAAACTAAAAAAAAATTATGAAAACTCTTACATATTGGTAATTATTAGATTATTACCTTTTTACTGAAAACAATTTTTAAAAATGTTATAAGGTGAGTCGACAAATGAGTCGATGTGTTCTAAATAAATAATATAATAATGTAAAATAATAGAAATAGAATACCATCGGTCCTTTTTAAAAGCAAGTTATTATTACAATTCTAAAATATCAAACTGTAGATAATGATTTTTGACGTTCAAAGTTTTATTTTTAATTTTTATTTTCGACGTTAATATAACATCGTCAATTGCATTGAAAAGCTACTCAATAAATATAGTAATGCGAATCTTCATATGAAATTTGAATCATTATCTATTCAAACAAATAGCATATATATTTATAACTCTTGCGAATATTTTAGTCTGAAATAATTTTTCCACAAATTTTTCGTATAAATTAAATGGCTAAATCAATATCAATTACTTTGGTATACAGAATCTGTTCATATAATTAATTCATCTAGTCAAATATTTTTATAATTATTTATTGAATAATAGAGGGTGATTTTCTTTTAAATTTGAATCGTTTAGTATTTTAAAAAACTTCTGAATGTACAAAGTTCTGTTATTTCAAGAACTATATTATCGATAAAAATTTTAAAACAGTAATATTTTAAAATATATTATATTATAACACATAAAATATTATAATATATATAATATATATAATAATAGAATATAAAAATATTTTATAGAGAAAAGAAAAGAAGGTAAAAATATTTAATATTATTTTTGAGTACTTTTTACAGAATAATTCATAAAAAAATCTTAAAAATTAATATTTAATATTAAAAGGACATGTATACAAATATTTATGTTTACCCATGCAATGCATTAGATAAATGCTCCGAACTTTCGCTATTGGTACTTATATATATATATATACATTTTTATTTTCAGAAAATAAATAATAAAGAAATAAATAATACAAAAAGAACAAAAATAAAAAAAGTTTTTTGTATTATTTTGAGATAATTAATGTATGATTTTATTTTATATTAATCCAGCTAACTTAATTCGCATATAGTCTAATATTATATATAGAAGCTTTAAAATATTTTATATCAATACAAATGTGTGTGTATATATATATATATATATATATATATATATATGATTGTTTGGGTGTATACGTTTTTATGAAATAAAGATGATAACCAATATAAATCGTGTCATATATTTTGTCATATATAAAAATAAACAAAGTGGATACTAGGAATTATATGCGGCATCATTTTTATGATGTACATAGCCCGGCCACAGAGTGCCCCGGTTCGGAACAGTTAACTGGGCTGTCTGTGCACCATCAGGTTGTAATCCCCGAGATGTCGAGGCTTCCCTTAGGCACACACTTGCCAAGCACACTGAGCAGACCGGCCTCAAGATCACTGTCAAGGTCGATGCGGAAATGTGTCAAGTTCAAAGGACGGAGCCCCTGCCGACAGAAACTCTTATAGTTGGGTAAGATGTCCTTTCTATGTTATGCTTTCTTCTCTCTCTATTAAATAGCTTTCGTCAGTCGACACTCTTTGGTGCTCGTTTATTATAAATTAATGATTAAGAAACAAAAGTCACGTGGCTGAAAATTATATGAAGCCGAGTAATTTCGGTTGACTTTTTCTTTATTGTAGCGAATTAAATTTTCGAGAAACAGTAATTATAAAACGTATTTAGTAAACTTATAAGTGTTGTTCTAGTATAACATGAGATGTGAAGAACAAAAATATTAGTATATTATGATCGACCAATTTCTATATATATTATAGTTATTTTATACTCTATAGTTATTTCCGAGTTTCAAAATCAAGTTGGCATTTTCATAACTGAAGTATCGCCTTACTTAATTGTAAAAATTCTGTAATGTTGTATTTTAAGGGAATGTTATTTATTTTTTTATAAACAATAGTTTTATATTTTTTAATACAAAATCAATATAAAAATAGGCAATGAAAAAGAAATCTTAGATTAGAAGAATGTTTTAATTTCAAATGAACAGAATGATCTTGACGTTTATAAAAGTTTAGCGTTTGATTGCCTGAAAATAAAGGAATTTTTTAAAAAACTTATTGATATTGAAAACATTTTTTTCATATTCTTACGCATGATACTTCCAATAGTATTTGTTTCAAGCTAATGCTATACTAAGAATTTTTATTTAATCACCTTGACACTAAATTTTAAATATTAATTAATAGAATATCATTAAGTCATATCATTAGTAATATATTGCAAACACATATTTAAAAACCATTTCTAATTTTAGCCAATTATCACATATATATTTCTATTTAAACTATATTAATAGATATTAACATTATTATTACTTATACTTTTAATAATGATAAATTGAAAAAAAATCCTTAATTAAAGGTTTATTATATAGCTCTGAAAACTTAATAAAATATAAATTAATAATGGATTTTTTACTGTAGATGTAAAGTTAAATATATGTTTTCTTTATTTTTATGTATATCTTAATAGTAAAGATTTGATTAGCGGAATTCATTAATAATATCTTCATGTTTAATGTCTTTCTATTCTTTGTAGTCATACTTAAAATGATATGTATAAGTTGCTTGAATTTTAAATTACTTAACGTTTCGAATATGACATTATTTCACTTATTTTAAATTATTATTTCAGATAATTTTAATATAAAACTAAGAAATTTGAACATTTTAAGAATAAGTCACATAGAAACACAACTTTGTTAATCATTAAGAAAATTAATTAAAATGTTTTAACAATTTTATTGTTACCATAATTTAAAAAAATAGTATTTTTTATTTAAATTATTAATTTAACTAATATTTTAAAAAATAATATTTTCTTACTAGATTATCAATTATATAAAAGATTTTCGTGCTCGATAATTTAAATTTTATTAACCACGGACACTACATTCAGGGGACCAAATAGGTGAAGCAAACGTCAATAATAGAATAAATAATGATGATCTTAATTTTTGAAGTAATGAATTTAAAACTGTAAGTGACAGATATAAAATTAAATTTAAATGAAATATTAAAAGTATATTAAAAATACAATTAATAAGAATGAGAAAAGATACTTTAATTATAATATAGTACAGATTATAATATAATATAAACTTAACTGATTTCAATTTTATAATACTATCATTGGAACAATAATATTAGATATATATAATAATATTTGATTAGATTGATATTGATTAGATCCATAGATTAAGTATTGAAAAAAATGTGTCAAGATGAATTTGAAGCATTATGTAATTAATTATTTAGTTAATGTATCAGGGGAGTTTTCATGAGTTACCGTAGACAATAGCGACATTTCTATTTTATTAGCACCTAAGTTTTAATATATTATAATATTGTTTATTAAATTGCATACATTATATAACATAATTATATACATTGATATAACATATTTATATACTCTTCTATAATGTGAAAAAAGATCTATTTCTAGAATATAAAAACCAGCTGTTTAAAAAAGAAAATTTTACAAACTTATGCCTGTAATTGGAGCATGACCTGTATTAAAATTATAATTATATAAGCCAGGAACTGCAGGATTTTGTAAACGAGTATTTGAATTTTATTACAGAATGATTCAGAAATCTCGAATAATGAAGAACAAACCAGATATTGTGTTCACATAATTTAAGAATAAAATAGATCTGTAACTCGTGAATGTATAAAGGATGGAAGAATTTGATACAGAAGTAGATAAGTGATAATTATTGATTTTACGTTACTTCCCCAGGTTCTTCTTCACAGCGGTGGTGGTCTTTTCAATAATCGCTGGCCTTTGTGACCATTATAAGGTTCCGGCGAGTCCGGCCGTCCTCGCCTTCTCTCTCAAAAGGAATATCCTGAAACTCATCTCCCTAGAGCGCGGCGAGGGCGATATTGCGACGGTCCACGGGATCCGAGCCCTCAATGCTTTCATGCTTATACTAGCCCACAAGAGTCTTGCTCTCTTTTTCAACCCCTACACCAATAGGACGGAGATGACCGAGGTTAGAGGACCATCTGCTTTTATCAATGTTTGTTAATGTTGAGCGTAACGGAATTCGCTCGGGTCGCCTTCTGTAAATAAGCGAGTGGATATTGAGTAACAGACGCTAAAGTCACAGTAAAAACAATAATCGGCTTGATTCTAGCTACGCCGGGAAATCCTTCTTTACGCACAAGGACGCATACTAGTGTAAAGAAAAGAGGCGCAGTCAGATGGATGACTGTAGTCGCATTGCGACATACTTATATCTAGCATTAAAAGTCTATACAATCATTTTTATTCTTGCATTATATTTCTCGGTAAATTCATAGCTGTGCTATGAAAAACTTACGTTTAGAAAACAATTTTAGTAACAAGCTTCCTAATGATTATTTTTCATTAATAATTATACAGCATATCATAAATATTCATAATAATAATTATACAGTGTATTATAAATATTCACAAACTTTAAAGAATTTTACTAACGAGCCTCCTAATGATTATTTTTTATTAATAATTATACAGCATATCATAAATATTCACAATATAATAATGTACAATTGATAAGTATATTATTTATTCATATCTTTAACGCGCACTGTTTGATTCTTTGTATAACGCTGGTTAATCATTGCTTTACTCATGAAACTTTAAAAATGTTTTTGCTATCAAGATATTCATTTATAAAGCAAGTTTTAATAATATGGCATTACGTTTAAAATAAGGAAATGATAATACACGTTCGTTATTATACCCGGAAATTTCGCATAATCATATGCCGATAGAAACTTCTTATTTTAAATCAGTATCATTGATTATACATAAAATATTTGTATGTTTTTTATTTGGCTTTTATTATCGGTGCACATTTACATACACTTTATAAATTAAACCTCTTTTATGAGATTAATTGAATATAAAGCCTGATAATCATTACTGAACCATTCAAGTAAACAATAATTTTTTAAATGTAGCTTAAAATAATCCAACGGACTCATTGAATATTTAATGAAGACTTTATTTAAGAAAGCAACTTTTGTTGACAACAATAATAATATAAACCTTGTCTCGTGAGCCATGGACATTTCTAACTTTCAGAAGGAATGACAGAACTAGCGACAGGCTTTGCACAACTGAATTTATATCGACGCAATAAAACAACGCATTATATTTTCTTAAATATAATCCGAAAATATGTATTTATAAAACAAACTATAACATGTTGATATTTCTTACCTTTTTGTACTTGACTTAATTCCACAAACAGTATTCAATTGAAATTTTTGTAATTGAAAAAATTTAAGAAAAGCTACAAGTTTCTTTCATATCATTAAATAATTAAATAAATACACACATACCCATACAAAATAATCTTAATTGTGCATGTATAATTAAGATGAGAGAATGTAAACAACGACGATACAATTAAATACAAGCAATCTACATATATTTATAGACGTTATTTTATTGCTTTATTATTTTGTTGGTGTAGTATGTCGGAAAACCATGGACTGTTATTGGTCGAGCTGCCAGTTTATACACCGATCCGTTTATCATGCTTTCTGGACTTTTGACGACCTACTCGTTTGTTGGAAGACTCGATAAAATTGGCAAATTAAACGTACGAAATGAGTACTTAAGTAGATTATTAAGGTATACTATCGTTTGATACTACTATAAGGCAATTATTTAATAACGTAGAAAAACTTTATGTAACTTGTATATTATAAAGATATTTGGGACTACATTTTATTTAGATTTTGATCAATTTTAACTTATAATATAAAAACTATTCAGTTTGCTAATTTTATTCTAATTTTCAGGATAGTGCCAACATTAGGAGCACTTATTTTATTTTGTACTTATATCATGCCTTTTATTGGTTCCGGGCCTCAATGGAATTTAGTTGTGACGCAACACGCTGACATATGTAAAAGAACCTGGTGGCGAAACTTCTTGTTTATTCACAATTATTTTGGATTCGAGAATATGGTAAAATTAGTTAAACGTTTGTGATTCATTTGAGATTTGAAAATTAATTTATTCCGTAAACTATATTTTCAATTAAATTTTTAGTGCCTTACACATACACATCACGTTGGCATAGACACACAACTCTTTGCATTATCACCTCTGATGGTATTAGCTATTTATAAAAAACCAAAGATTGGAACTGCCGTTTTAACATTGATTGCAATGTTATCGACTGTACTTAGATTTTATGTAACTTACTTTTATAGACTAAATAATTACATATTCTTTGGTACATCGTAAGTTTTTTATTTTACCAGCGGATTTTCATTGGTTCCTCTTTATATTTACTCTTTATTTAATAATCTGAATTTTCTTTTTTTCTTTAGGATACGGCAGTTGTTCGATACTGCAAATCTTTCGTACATTTTGCCAAGCCATAGACTTACCGTTTATATTATAGGAGTATTCGTAGGATATTTATTAAGAAAGTGGCCGAAAAGTTATAAACTTAATAATGTAAACTTAAATTTATTTAAACTTACATGTTGAATGAAATATTAATTCCCATACTTATTTGCATAAATATATCTTCTAATAAAATATAATTGTACATTCATATATAAAGAATATATACTAAGTTATGATAATTACATTTCCTTTTATTTTAGACGATTATTTTTATGGGATGGTCTTTGTGCATATTAATGGCAATTGGTGCATTTTTTGGACCAGCTGGCATGGGCTCTATCAACTACGTATACAACCCAATTCATGCAGCAACTTACAATGCGTTTGCCCCAATTGGATGGTGCGCTATTTTTATTTGGACGGCATTTTTGTCACACACTGGAAACACTGATGGTAAGATAAATAAATAAAATATGGTTCATAAGGTAAATTAGTTAAATACACCCAAATAATTTATTTTCCAGAACAGAAATTATATTAAAACTTTTTAAATTTTTAAGCAAAACTTATCACACGTGCATTTTTTAATTATATTATACTATATTATATTATACACACATATTTGAATATAAATACATATTAAATCGTAATTTAATATAAGTTTTCAAATTATTGATGAGCAAAATAAATAAATATAAATTTACGTATTTCAAAAGATTAACTAATAACTTACATGTATAGTAAAATAACGTTAAAACAACTTTCAATCTATATTTTTTTTAAAAAGTCAATGAAGTGATCATAATGATATTTAATTATAGTATCTATGGGCTTGTAGATCAAATAAGAAGTTAATTTTTTCTCGATCTTTACTTATTTATTGTTTATTATAAAATTAATGTATTTAACTAGATATTTTATTACAATGAAAGTTACTGACTGGAAATATTTAAAACATGTATAAAAATTTTAATTTCTATTGCAAAAACAACTTGATTTACTAAAAATATATATATATAGATTTGTATAGAAACTTAAAATATGTTATTTGTTAGAATAATTTTATTTTTCATTTATTTTCCAATTTTCTAAACTATTTTACTTATTTTAAATCATCTAAATAACTTGATTAGTTATTTATTTCATAATAATTATTTAAGTGTACGTTTACTTTAAAAACTGCTGATAGTTGCAATAGTATAAATGTATTTAAAATATCCGTTCTAATTCAAGTAAGCTAAATTTACGTAATAATTTCTCGATTACAGGGTGGTTAAGCAAAATATTTGCCTGGAAGGGTTTTCTTATCACTACCAGACTAAGTTATGCTATTTACTTAACACAGTTTCCTGTATTTTTCTTTAATGTTGGAGAAACCAGGAGTGCCGAACATATTGGATTTATTAGAATGATGGTAATAAGATTTATAAGTATCTTAATTTTATAAATCTTTTAACGTTAAGAATTAGATATAATTATTTTACATATAATATTTTGAGAAAATTTATTTAATAATTTATTAAAATTTTAATCATTAGATGTTAAAAAAGTTCAAGTATGGGCACATGCGTGCATACCTAGCGTATAAATTTTAGTCAAACGCAATATATTTATTACGAACACATATCTTACTTTAGATATTACTATTTTTTATAATTTTAAGATCTATGTGGCAGTATTATCGATTTCTTCGAATTTTAATATTTTATTTTATGACGAAATATGAAATATATACGTACATATTACTTTTATAATATTTGTTGATATTGTTTATAATAGATATTAAAGTTTTTTATTTTTATTAATTTAAACTACTTTTTTAAATATATCAATTTTATTATGTAAATTTTATCTAACTAAAAAAGTAATTAATTAAGTATATGCTTGCAGTTAAACGTAAAGGAACTCGTTTGGATCCTAGGAACTTCCATTATTCTTACCATTTTATTTGAAACACCGTTTCAAAATCTCAAAAATCAATACTTGAAAAGAAAAACTTCAACATTAAACCATTTGTCTCATATTGTGAATTCAATGAAAGAAATTAAATCAGATTAAGACAAATACAAATATAACTTTAAATAACGATGTCTTATGGCTGATAATGATCGAGCAATTATTTTTTCAAAAATTAAAATGTTTTCTAGTAGTAACTCTAACAATAATTGCCGTACATTTATTATTAACATATTACATTGATTATGTGAATGGAATGCTGAAAGTACATATATACGTTCAACACGTATTATTCAAGTATCACTACTAGTTGACTGTATTGTATAACATACTTGAACCGCAGTCTTTGAACCTGTACATATAATAAATGTTAATTATTCTTGGTACAAATCGTATCAGATTAGTGCAAAATTGCAGCGAATTCCTGTAATTTTTCAAACATGAAAGACAGTTACAGTCTTTAATGAGGTAATATGCATACAACATAAAGAAAATGCAAGAAAAACTATTTAATACATGATTATTCATTAGATTCATTTTAAATTAAATTTTTAATAAAGTATATAGTTTCATCCTTATATTTCATGTGTGGACATTATGTAAAATGTCAGTGATTATAAATCTATCAAGTAGTTTTAGTACTAGAAAAAATTTTAGAATACTTTTATTGCTTAAGTGTTATATAGGTAATGGTGAAACTTTTCGGTTTTATTCAAATTCTGTTTTCGATTTTTACCAGAGATTTAAGTTTTTAAAACTGGACATGTGCAATTGCTTGCCCTCATAGACAATGTATATTAAAGTCAAAAGCATATTTATAATTTGATAATACTATAATTATGTTTGATTTATATATTGTAAATAATAATGTCATTTATTTGTTTTTTTTATACAGTTACGACGAAAAGTCTTCTATTATATTGTTTTTCCGCATTTTTTCAATGATTCAAATGAATATTGTAATTATTTATTTAAATATTTTAATAGAAAATAAAATTAATTAGAAAAAATGTATTGTTTTATGTTTGATCATCTCTTTATTTTTTAATAATAAATGTTACAGAACTTTATGATAATGGTAGAAGAACTAAAGTATTTATTATATAATGTTGTTCGTTTACATCACATGATCGAGGAAGAATTATACTCGTATCTTGGTGCATTAAAATACATTAAAATTAACTTAAATTAGTTATATTTTCTAGCTACATAATTTCGAAAAGGGATTCTCGAATTAAAAAATATTTCTATTTTTAATTTTATATAGTATTATATTATATGGCTTACACAATATCAAACGAGTAAATTACTATCTTAAAATCTTAAATTATTTCTTTTTACAATTATTATCCAAATACAACTTGAGATCGATACAATCCTTTGATTCAATTGACGTTTAACATAATTAATATTAAAAAAATTTAATTGACAGTAAAAAACAAAATGAAAAATAGAAAAATATTAGCGCAAACGGAAGGAACACAGCGAACTTTTTTCGGCATACTTATTGATTTTGATGTTTTGCTTAAAAAAACTTTTATAAGAAAATATTGTTCATATAAAAAAAAGTAGACATTAATATTTTTATTTTTATAATATATATTTGGAGCTCTTATCTGTTGCAATTACTAATAAATGTTTTGAAATAATTTTACAACTAGCTGTTTTTACTACAAACAAGAAAAATGCGTATTTGAAAGCTAACAGCATCGTACTGTTCTTAAAGCTACATTTAAATGCATGCCGGTACGCAATTTCTTATCATATAATTTATTCATTACTGATTGCCATTTATCAAATATCTTTATCTTCTAATTTGATTATATAAATGTTCAGCAAAGTATAATGCTCAAATATTATTTACGTATTTGCTATGTTATAGATAGCTGTATACACTTCTTTAATTAAGTATTTTACTTAAAAAGAACATCCGTATGCGCCGGTTTTGAAAAAATATACATTTTAGATAATGCAATTAATATACATTAAATTTTTTAATACCTGCTAGGTAAATATAAAAAACATAATTTCAAAAACAAATATATAAATTTATGAGAAGTCTCGATTAGGAAAAATTATTGGTGCAACTAATGTCCATGTATAAAGTCCCATACATACCCAAGATGAGATAATTTTAACCCACATAGTAGCAGTATTTGAATTTAAAGTTTCTAGCGATGAAGAACTTGGTCTA
This sequence comes from Ceratosolen corneri, assembly GCA_030522565.1. Lineage (NCBI taxonomy): Eukaryota > Metazoa > Arthropoda > Insecta > Hymenoptera > Agaonidae > Ceratosolen > Ceratosolen corneri. Next base: position 34,438 of record JAPYYT010001269.1, read on the forward strand.
AAAAAAATTATTTATAAACAATCAACTAAGATTATCGAAAATAAAATAACAAGAAAATAACAATAAAATATTAAATCATATACAGCTATGTAATACAAATAGTTAGTAATTGTTAGAGAATTTAGTAATAAGATCATTTATTTTTCAAATTTTAATATAATTATATAATTTTATATTTTTATTAAGATGATTATAGTTTATAAAAAAATTTGATTAATTTTTAAATGCTTTCCTTTCTAAAAATTTATAATAATAAAAAATTTATTTTGCCTAAACTTGTAAAATAAATTTTATTTATTACATAAATTTGTAATTTTAATAAAAATTTTTTTCCTTTGCTTATACCATTTTTACAAATTTATATTCATAAATTCAAAATCTTAAAACCAAAAATGATACTTACTTATACCAATTAGTAAGAGTCATCATAACATATAACGTAGCAAGTGCAAACGTGAAGTGGAAAAAACTCCAATTATAGGCAACTCCATCTTCTTCGTTGTCCCAAACTTTAGCATTGCTATCTTCTGCATCTCCATTGCGACCCTCTACTGAAACATAATCTGAGTACGTTCGAAAAACAGAAAACTAAAAACGAAAACTAATGTGCAAAAAACATAATTTATGAATGTTTTACATAATGATATTAAATGACAACATAAAAATAAACGTAATAAAGAATAGCAGCAAAAGCAGGCACACACTAATTTCAAATATTATATACAATGTATTCTAATCAACCTGTTACATGATGAAACAATAATTTATAAGATGCCCACTATTAAAGAAAAAAGAATGAAACTACATCAATGCATTGGATGTAATCTTAGATGGAAGGAATTATGTGTAAAATGAACTGTGTGTGCCTACCTTCTTTATCAATAAGAAACTGGTCACCTGTGTTCCGCACTGTATGCAAAAAGCAGTATTCGTTAAAACTATGTTAGAAATATATGAAATATACTGAGATAATTTGTAAAACTATTTTTATTAGATATCAACTTAAAATGCTATTATATGATGTATTCATAATTTATATTATCACAAAATTAGTTCTTGTTCAATGAGAAGTAATAATTTTAGATCTATCATATTCATTAAATTACAAGAATATTGTAAATATGTTAAAAATATTCAAATTATGTTAAATAATTTATTAAATAATTTAATGATTGTTCCATATTTTGCATACAAACACATTAAATTAAATAAGTTAATCAATTAAAACTCATGCATATTATTTTTTAATTTTGAATGGTAAAACGAAAAAAATTAATATTTACCAGCTCCAGCAACATTTAACATGGTATTGTTCATAGATGATGCTGTACGAAGAGAACTGTATAAAACACAACTGAACCAGATAACTAATCCAATAATGCTTTCCTTATCGAAAACCATTTGATTTTGAGCAGCAATATCATTACCAGCAATAATTCCCAAGAATCCAGGATTACATTCTCGATCTATGTAAATCAAGTTATAACTTTTATTTCTCAACTATAAATGCTTTAAAACAAATTGTATGAAATATGAAATAGATTGCATTATAATGCAATGGTTAATAAAAATAAGAATTTACAAAGAAATTACCTGGACTATTTGAAATACCACTCCATGTCAAATACACAATGTACAAAGATATAACAGAAGATTGTAATAAACCACTCTTAGAAGTGTATTCTTGAACTTTTGGTAAGATTGAAATGACACTAATAATAAGACATAAAATCAAATTAAACGAAATGAAAAATTTATTCAATGAGCAGTCATCAGCCTATAAAGTAGTATAATTTATTTTATTAAATATTTCTTTGTGTAATATTTAAACAATTATCAAAAAAAAAGTACCTTAGTGAAGTAAACATTAAGAAGAACTATACCAGTAAGAGCTAGAATGTAGTTTAGGGAGGTAGCTCCAAGAAGAGCTGCATACCTGCAACAAATTAAATAAAAATAATAGCCAAAGGCAAGTAAATTATAACTATAAATAAATTTATTTATAATACTTATTTACCAGCCTCTTGATTCAGTTTTTTCATATTTTTTTACCCAATTATCAGCCCATGAATCAGCAAATTTATTAATCAAAACTAACTGAATGAATATAAATAGGAAGCCACCAATCATTCCAAAGTACATCCACGTTGGATCAAATGTTCCTTCTGGTATAAAAAATGCTCCAATTATACCACCAATAAGTAAAAAATATTTAATAGCCCAGAATCTACAAAATGATAATCAATGATGTCTTTACTTTCAAAATTCATAAATTATATACTTACCCATTTTGTATACCAGCTCTTAAATCTTTTGAACTCTTCACACCAATCATAATAATTGACATGAGAAAGAAGAAAAGAGACATGATAAAACTTATTCTATAAACTGCTAAATATCCAACTGTGGACTGACAATTAATTGTAAATGAATTAGGAACATAAGAAGTACTGTTTGTACAAAAAGGAACCTGAAAAAATTTTTATTTTTATCAAAATTATGTTTCCAATTAAATTTTCTTTTTTTGCTTGTTAATTAGTAATACTATTATAAAAAACAATTAGTGATAAGATATATATAGAGACATAATTTTATAACATTTTGTAAATTCAAAATATTAAAATTCAATAAATCACCTGTTTTAAAGATTGTTGAAGACCTGGTGTTAAAGTAATGCAAGCAGTTATAGTGCCCAACATTAACATTAAAGCATACATAATTGTAGTGCTCGTACTATTGCGACATGACGAACACTGTGAACAGCAAAAGCTGCAAGCTGTACTGCCACAAAGGCAAGCAAGCTATAAAAAAAATAAACAGAGTAATAACTATATATTAGTTATTTTAGAGTAATTATATTATATTATATTACAATAATAACTATATAAAATTAAAATGCCGTAATTCATAGAACATGTAGAATTTATTAATTCATATAAATACAGTTATATTAATAAATGATGATTCATCTTGCTTTATTTGTTTATGAAGTAAATAAGATTGAAACTTCTTGTATATATAAAATAAAATATTTTAAATTCATTTTTTATTAAAAGTATTTTCAATTTACAATTCAATTTGTGTTTAATATAATTTCAGTTATAAACTACAATTAAATACAAATGCTTTTATCTGCTTGATACAACCAATTTTATGATTTTGTAAATCCAAACAAATTATCATTGCGTGTGTCAATGAAGATATAATAAATATACAAAATACAAAATATATAAAGTACATAGTTTCCCTACCGACTGTTAAAATAATAATGGATATTATTTTTATTATATTGATAAGGTAAATAACTCATTAAAAAAGGTTAAAAAAGATAAAATTAAAAAATTTTTTAAAGGAATGAAAGCAATTATTCTTCATCGTAATTATATAGAACTCTATGTCTGACTAAACGAAGAACAAATAGAGCATGAAAAAAAATCTGACGTAAACAACTTTCCAATATGTCAGCTGATGGAATAGAGTCGCAGTTAACCTTAAACTAATAATCTTTAATATTACTAAAACCTTTTTTTATTTACGAAAATTTAGAGCAAATTTAGGGAGATTATTTCGGGAAATCCGCCGAGAAAGGCAAGCCCAGTAACTTGAAATTCGAATCCCGATCCACTGTCCGGGAATAGCACGGAAAACAATATTAATTTATTATTATGTGGTAATGGCAATCGGAAAAGAATTTATTCACGAATGTCAGCACTGCTTGACGAACGGCAGCGGAAGACCATATAAACGTTAGACCGAGGATAATGGCCGAAATCTACGTCATCACTCGTCAAGACGTTGGTAAACATGTCATCTTTTGTGTCTTTACCTTGCGTGCGCATGTCGTGTAGTGCAATTGTGCACAATACAACTGAGCAGAAAAAAAATAGAACTGTATAAGCTGATCAGTTACGGTATTTGCACGCCTTTTTCAACACTTGACATGTATCTCCAAATCGTGATTTTATATTTCATCTCAGCTTTAATTCTAGATACTGCTATAAAAATCTTTTAAATTCTTACACACATTTTTATATTTCAATGTTAACTTGTAATATACCAAGACGTTTATTTCATCCTGTCGTTATAGAAATTACATAATATGTAATTGATAGGAATTTTGTAAAATACTTAACAATGATCAAATGGTAATATTTACAAGATCAAAAAAAAAAAAAAGCTTAGTTCTGAAACGTAGAAAGTCTATAATAAATATGTGAACTAAAGCACTTAAGTAAGTGCATAATAAATATATGGACCAAACACTCAATAAAATTAATTTTTTTATTTATATTCATCAACGTATTTCTTTCTTTATTTTTCTTTTTTTTCATTTTTTAAACAACTTATAAAGTATTTGGCTAAATATTCGAGCTAGCAGACGTAAGATTTCGCAAAGAATAGAAATCTCAGAGATAAATCAGGTGAGGTAATGTGATGGATTGGAAGTTATAAATGATGAGCCAGTCTTCAGTCGGTAGTCGACGTCGTTTCAGTTTATCCTTCAATCAGCTGACGGCACTACATCATCGCTACAAAAGTCGCACAACCAACTTTGGAAGAATCGCAAATATGGCTTGAATATACTGCAGGTCTGTTTTTACGACTCTAATTTTAAATCATCAGACAAAAAAAGACAAAGAGAGCAAATATATTTATTCCGTGTTTGTTTTGTTCAGAACTTGCATCGAAGTGTGGTTGAAGTTCATTATTAGCTAAACTATAATATGATATTAACATCGACTTATATAATTTGCAATATGCATATGCATACTTACATTTAGAGCTATATATATATATATATATATGAGGGAGAGAAAGAATGTTCGTGAGATAGTGAGTGACGGGGAGAAGCATGCCTTTTTGTCACATTAAAATATTTCAATTATTGTAATCTAATACGATTTACTCTGAAAAAAATCGTGAGTGATGATAATATTGAAAAATAATTTTTCAGGCCTATAATACTTTAGTCCGTTATAACTAGCAAGCATAAGCTTAAATTTTTATTGTGCAATGGTCGCAAATAATATTTACAATCAATTATACAAGTGCATGGAATATAGGAGATCGATTATAGTTCGGTTTTATTTATCAATCATTCAATCGCTTGCATTTATTTGTTGCATTATAAATTCCAAATGATACGCAAGATGTGTCATACATCATATTCAATTTATATCAGTGTAGTCTACACATACGGTACACAATTACCGATGCCGATTTAACTAATGCAAGAGAATTTTGTTTACTTCAAGCTCGGATCCTTAATCACTATAAATAAACTAAAATTGGAAATAATTTGTACTATACCAATAATATTTCTATTTCAATTTATGTATTTATAATTTGTCTTCTCTTACTTAAAAAGCTTTACATTTTTATAATTTATAATTTGTGTCTATAATATATTATATTCTTCATTTTGGTTGATGTTCTTACTAATGTGTATAAAATTAAATACATCAGTTTTTAAATATCATAACAAAATATTTTTTTTATTAAAAAGTTTATTCATTGAATTATATAACTCAATAATATTACAACAAATCTAATAATACATTATCTATCAAGTATTATAAACATTATTAAACTAATTTTTATAATTAGTAAATACAACATTTATTGTTTAAATAATATTTTTACAGAATATATTACAACCTGTTGAATAAACATAAATTAGTCTGATTGAGTGAGTAGCAAGACAAAATTAATTTTATATCTTTGGCAACTGGAATAATTAAAAAGAATTCAAGTATGGAACAAGAAGTAAACAAACTAAAAACTTGGCCTTACATGACTTTTTATTCTCTAAGTAAACACTTTTTTATAAAATTGGCAACTGTTGGTATAATTTGGGGAGTTGGCTTTATGAACTGGAATTTTGCTTGGCTCATTCCTCCAATTGCATTTGTTGTATTGAAAAGTGAACGAAAAATGGATGGAAGCTTAAAAAGATTAACAGCTCAAGCTACTGCATTAACTAAAGAAAAAATTATTATTGAAGGCAGAATCGACGAATTACCTACATGGGTATATTTTCCAGATTACGATAGAGCAGAATGGTTAAATGGAGTAAGAATACAAATTCAAAATGCATGTGAATTATTGTACTAAATATTTCATTACTAATTTTCATTACATAATTATAGATTCTTTGTAAGCTATGGCCAAGTATAAATCATTATGTTCGTGATCTGTTTAAGAATAATATTCAATCTATAATTTCTGAGTGCATTGCTGAATATCAAAGAAAAATTCCAGGAATGGGACAAGAATTTCGTTTTGGTAGACTTGTTTTAGGTCGAATTGTAAGTTAATTTTATTGCTTTATATTCATAAATTTATTATTTTATAATATTAAACTTAAATGTTTTTATTTCTTATTGTAAATGTATAATAGTATTAAATTTGATAATAAAACTAGTCTTAAATGATACATATATAATTATATCTATGCTTTTTGTAGCCACCAAAAATTAATGGAATTAAAGTTTACGATAAAAATACATCTAGAAATGAAGTAGTACTTGATATGGATGTAATGTAAGTACTACAAAGTATTACATTACACTAAGTTTAAGTTAAATCATAAAGAATACAAAATATATATTTTTAGGTATGCTGGAGATTGTGATATTACATTTACTATGGGAACTTTAAAGGCAGGAATAAAAGATTTTCAGGTATATTTAGCAATAATTTTAATATGTATATTAAAAGAAGTATATACATCTGTAAAATAAAAAGTCATAAGTAGTAACAAATACTTTATTATTAGTTGCGGGGTATATTGCGAGTAATATTAAAACCATTAATGCCAATCATACCAATTGTAGGAGGTGTACAGGCATTTTTTTTAAATTATCCAATTATTGATTTCAATTTGGTTGGTATAGCTGATGTACTTGACCTTCCTGGATTTAGGTAATTCACACTATATATTATATATTTGCTTATATCTTTGTAACTGTTAATGATCAAAAGTAATTTAATCAAATAAAATTTTCTGTATAGGGATGTACTAAGGAAGATAATTACAAAACAAATTGCTGCTATTGCTGTATTTCCAAATAAATTTAGTATGCCACTTTCTGAAGAAGTGCCAGCACACGTGTTAAAAACTCCTCAACCAGAAGTAAAACAGTTTTTAATTTATCTTATAATATATAAATTTGTTGAATTAAATTTTATATACTACATGAAATTGTAGTAGTTGTAATATAAATTTATTTTAATTTTGAAAATGTTTTCTTAATATTTTGAAATACAAAATTTTGTATAATTTTCATTATTTACTAATTATTTTTTCTAGGGTATTCTTAGAATTCATGTTGTGCAAGCTAAGCATCTTATGAAGAAAGATTTCAGTATGTTAGGTAAAGGAAAATCTGATCCATATGCTGTAATTACAGTAGGAGCTCAAGAATTTAAAACGAAAACCATTGATAATACAGTAGATCCCAAATGGGACTTTTGGTGCGAGGTATATATTACTAACATTTAGATCATTAAAATTTTCAGCTACTTTTACTGCATGTGCTTTAATAAAAACTGATTTTTTCAATATTTGTATTGATTCGGTTTTAAAATATGGTAAGATATTTTTATATCTTTGGATGCAAAATATTAAATTCCTTTGCTAGTATTAAATATATTCATTTATTTTATTTCAAACATAGTTGCATTTCAATATATATTCATTGTTTAATGCACTTATTCATTGCAAAACATAAATTGGAATATTATTTAAATAATATTAAAAACTTAAACATTTTTATTGAAATTTCATAATTATAATTTTTTCATTTTACACGTAACTGTCATACTTGTGCCATTTATTTTAACTATAAATAATTTAGCTTATGAACTATCTTGAATAATTTGGTAGTTATTAATGTATGTGATGTCATGTGTGTTGTGTTATACATTACTAGTGTGTCATCACATCGGTCATCGCTCAGCAACTTACTATTCAGATTTGGGACTTTGATGATACCAAGAACGATGAATGCCTTGGCAGGTATGATAATTTTTATTAGAACAGTATTCGTTTAAATTTATTAGAACAAGTTATTCAAATTTTTTTACAATAAGATATAAATAAAATATAAAATACAATAAAATATATATACAAAAATTAATTACAAAGTACCACTCCAGAAACAAAATTTAAATTATTCTCTTTGTTAATGTTTTAATAGTATTATATTTTTTTTATTTCTAAATCCTATACAAATATTTAATATACAATACAATACATCTCTTATTATTAGACATTATTTGCTTAGCGTGTTTTGCTTAGCATAAATTTAATAAAAGCATTAATTAAGCATTGCTTTGTCATGTATAATTTATTTGTTGTTGCTTTTCAGTGCTGTTGATAAATAATCGTTAACATCTAATTTATAAGAAATTAAAATGAGATATAAATATTGTAAATTTAAATAAATAATTTCCTTGTCCATTTTCTATCACAAAGAAATTAAATTTAGATTATTTATTATCTTATGATATTGCCATGCAGGCTGTGATCGATAGTATCCTTAGACAAGAAGTCGAGTTAAGTGTTTGGGACTGGGATCCAAACGTCCCCGGGGTACACTTTGATGATTTTCTTGGCAGGTAGTAATAATGTATATGAATTGATTGGCTTCATGCATGTTTGCTCAGAGACCATGTATTGCTTCATTTTATAGATCTGCGATATTTTGATATAATTTATGGGACATTTTAATTTTCAAAGTTTCAAATTTGTTATGTTTTTATGTATGCTTTGTAATAAAACAATAAATAACTGTGATCTAATTTTGTATCTATGTATATTTAAAACTTATAGTACGTAAAAAAGATACCCACTTTTAGTCGTTAGTGACCACTTATTTAATTTAGTTCATAGTCCAGTAGAAGATACTTGCTCATACAACTATTTCTATATTTTTAATAAGCTCTGATTTAAAAAGGAAATCTCATAAAAGTAAGGCTCAATTCCACAATATCATTCAACTCAATTTAAAACTATTTACATAAACTAAATCAAATGCACTACAACTTTATTATTTTTCTTTTTATCAAACAGTTTGCAGTTTTATATTATTTAATGATTACTTTTACTTTTATAAATATAAACATTCTTACACACAATAGGCAAAAGCATTGTAACAAGTCAATAACATTTAATTTTATAATTTGTCGTGTCTAATTAAAAAATAGTTGAGCATGTCATTTAATAAAAACTAACTAAATCAGCTTCTGTATGGTGGCAGTGCATAATGGAAAGAAGCTCAAGACCTTGCAACAAGGTGATGGTTCATCTCTTTGACAAAGATACCACTGGCACAGATGATCTCCTTGGCAGGTACAATTTATTGATGAAAATTCCAAATTTTATATTGACTCTTTTTTTATAATATGATTACCTAAACTTTCAGATTATTGAATTTAGGAAACTTAGTGGTTGAAGTAATGTCCTGCCATAAGTAGAATCATGTATTTATTTGGACACCTTGCTTTGCATTTGTAAAATTCTTGATTTTTTAATTTACTTAATGTCAGTATTTTACAATTTACTGTTTATTCAATAATGAATTATAATTTTAAGTTTCCTACACCATTATGTAAAAGCATGAATTGTACTGAAGTTATATATTTAAATTTTAAAATCATATAATGTTACAAAAAAAAAAAAACAATTTAACATTATCTTTTTAAATTTTGAAATAAATTTTATTAATTTAGAATATATGGTAACTTTGATTTTTTAAATCATATCTATTAATTATTTTGTTCAAGGATATATAATTTTAAAAGCAATACATTCTTCCCCTATAAGTAAACCAATAAATAATGCTACAAAATGTTGCACGTGAATTTTTAATGGGAAATGGCTTTGAAACCGGCTTGATTAAATTGAATTAGTTTTGAAATTAGTTAAAGCAAATATGTTTTAAAGCTTTTATTGCAGCAAACTTTAAAATATTGTATTTTTTGCCTTCTTAAAATTCGCATACATATCATGTACTTGTCTTTATTTTTGTTCAATATGTTAGAATAAAATGAATTTATTCTAATAGAGCAACTATCGAAGTCAGCCGAGTGAAAAAAAAGGGGACAATTGACACGGTAAATATAAATGCAATTATACATAAAATATTTGTCAACAAAATTCTTCGATAATTTCTCTTTCATTTCAGTGGATATCATTGGAGTTAGCCAAACATGGAATGATTCATCTTCGTCTTATATGGCTTCAACTTTCGGCAAATTCTAATGATTTAGCAGCAGTAAATCATATATTTTATATCATTTAAAAAAAAAGAAAATTCTAAAACAAAACATTTTTTAAAATATTCCGATTGTAAATTTTACAAACATTTTAGGCCTTAAAAGAAACGCAAGAATTACGAGTAACATCAATGAGTACTGCTGTTTTAATAGTCTACGTTGATTCTGCTAAAAATTTGCCAGTAAGCAAATTATATTTTCCAATATTGTGTTATATAAAAATAAATAATTATTTCTTTTAGTGTTTAAAAGGTAGCAAACAACCTGATGTTTACTTGGAATTAGACGTAGGAGGTAAAGTAGAGAGAACAAAAACATTATTAAGATCTTGTAATCCTGTTTGGGAACAAGGCTTTACTTTGTTAGTGATAAATCCCGAAACCGGCACTTTACATATAAAGGTAATTTCGCAAAAACAAATAGTATAATATCTTAAAATAAATAAATAAATTTATTTATTTATTTATTTATTCTAAATATATATGTAACAAATTACAGATCCATGACGAAAAAACTGCAACAATAATAGGAACATTAACATACAATCTTTCTTCAATTTTGGCAATGAATAATCTGGAAGTAAAGTCGCAACCATTTGATTTGCAGAAAAGTAGATCTGAAAGTAAAGTTTTATTATCAATGATTTTAAAAGTAAGCATTATAAAGTTTATCAAATTCGATTTTATATTTTCCTATCATTATGACAATTATAAAATTCTGACAAAATATTCATGGTTTTATTTTGTCTCGTATAAATTTTAACTTAATATTCAAAGTATGGAAATCAATTGCTGTTCAATTGTTTTGAATCGTGTGCAATGAATATTTTATAATTTTCGTAGATTTTAAAACATAAAGAACCAGAAATTATTTCTGAAGATAAAGAAGATGAGATTCAGAATTTGGATAATAAACTTAATCGTCAAGAGTCAACTACATCCAATATTAGTATGTAAACATTAATATATTTATTGAAAATATTAATTATATTTTAATACATCAATAAATAATTCATTACGATTTTATAATTCAGATACAGACAGTTATCTTAAACGCCAATCGTCAAAAGAATCTATTCAAAGTGTTGAGGGAAATGTATTTCCTGCAAAACCTTCTATATCTATTCATGCAAGTGTAGAACAAATAACTCATCGAGATTATGCATCTGTATCACCTGTCCCTCCATTTTCAGCTACTCAAAACAATTCACCTGGATTAATTCGCAGAAATCCAAGCATTACATCATCTGTTGGCGATGCAAAGCTTGGTCGAATTCAGTTAACCATAAAATATAGCATTTCCAGACAAAAACTTATAATTACCGTGCATAAAATTGCGTAAGATTTAAATTCATTAGGATAATATATGTAGCATATCTCTTTAGTTATTTTTTTAGAATTATAAAAATGAACTTAATTTATAAAATAAAAATTGCTTTTTAAATGTTTGTTTAAATGGTGTTACGATGATAAATAATCATTATTTCTTTTCATAAATTGAGAATGAAATTTAAAATTTAACATTAATTAATTTTTTTTTTTAAATTTTCAAAGAATTTTGCTTCTATTATGTTATACATTTATAATAAAATCTGAAGTCTTTTTTTTAATATTAGCCAACCAATATAATAAACGGAAATTTTTTTCATCAATTTTAGTAACTTACCGCTACCATCAAATGATCCATCAAATATACCAGATCCTTATGTCAAATTATACTTGCTACCCGATCGACATAAGGATACGAAACGCAGGACCGCAGTAATAAAAGACAATTGCAATCCGACCTTTGATGAGCAATTTGAATATATTGTCTCCCAGGGTGACATTAATACCCGAATTTTGGAGCTATCAGTCTGCACACAAAAAGGTTGGCTCTCGACAGGCAGCAATTGCATTGGTCAAGCACTTATAAATCTGTCTGAGCTCGATTTTACTCAAACCATTACTAGCTGGTATGATTTGCAATCGGAGATGAAAACATAGAAGATAATGAAGCTCCAAAGGAAGTTATACTGTTATTTTTATAATTTAAGTTTCTCTTGTCAATGCTTAATCAAATAGCTTATTCGAATATAAATCATTTGAGTGTTAATTGTTTGTGATATTAATGAGTTTAAAATTGGTTTTTAAGCGATTCCTATGATAATAAAGAATATAAATTAAAATTTTTTTATAAAATCTTAACAGTTTTTATTTCATGAAACTAGTTAACGTATTACAAATAATTTATATATAATGTTCATATACTCTGTATATAGTGAGTGCGAATTAAAATATATAATTAAATGCTTATAGAAAATCAATATCTTTAAGCTATTGATGCCAACAAAATTTCTATTTAACTGTTACTGTTATTTAATTTAATAAAAAAAATTATACACTTATTTATTTTTATAACAACAGTTATTATACTTTCTTTTAAAATAATTTTCAGTAAATTTATGATTACAGTATATTTGTATATAGTTGTCTCACGATTAATATATTTTTGAGCTATGTGTGTTATTTAATATTAATTACTCAAAAATATAAATGTCAAACTTAGAAGTTTTTAATCTTCTTGTGAACAATGAAAATTTTGAGGGTTTTTATCTTGATTAATCTATGTTCAATAAATTCTATGTATCTTTAAAAATTTAAATATAAATATTTATTTATATTATGTTATGTTATGTTGCGTATAACGCAGACTAGAAAATATAACTAAGCTATCGCTATTAAAATGTCAAGCGTTTTCTGTTGTTTTTTTTATCTTTTTTAATTTTCAATTTATTAATAACTTTTTTAATACTTTTGATTTTAATTTTATCTTAATCATATTTACTTTAATTAGAAGGTTATAGTTTTAAAAAGTATTATCTTCAAGAAACATAGCCCTTCTAAGGATAATTATTTTTGGAATTATTAAATGGATTTTATCACAAAAACTAGCTGAAAAGTTGAATAGATGACTATTTACATTTAATTAGTTAATATAATTATCAGTGATTTATTTAAATATAAGTTAAAATATGTTATTAATATGTTATTCAAAATACATTTAATATGAATTAAAACTTTCTTTTCTTTTTTTAAATAAACGAAATTTGGAATAAGTGAAATCACTCGACTAAACCAAGCAACTAGAGTATATATTACTGCTTTCATTAATATGTTAATACTATTGCACAGTTAATATGCATATATTATATTTATACAAGTATTTTTTTATATTCTATCCATATATAAAATATGAAATACTATGTATAAAATTAAAGAAACAGAAACACCATTTTTATGTTTTATTATTATTTATTTTATATATTTTAAGAATCGATACAGAATAATTTGCATTGAGCTTTAATGGTATTACTAAACAATTATTTAAATTCCATTATTAATTTTTTATTTCATGATAGTCTTATAAGTCAAGAAAACGTTTTCTATTACCAAGGAAACCATAGTAAATAGAATCTTTTTTCGACCATAAACCGGTTACTGTCAATTTTTGAAAAATTCATTGAATTAAAAAAAATTTACATCGAGCAATTATTTTTAATTACATTACATAATTCTACATGAAATAATATTTTATAATTTATTAAAAAATGTATTCGCCTCAATTTCCTTGTCTCCCTGGATTTAACTTTAACCAGAACGTAAGTTTTTTTATTTATTTTTATTTATTTTAATATGAATGCGAGTAAAATAAATATTCATTAATGTTTAAATAAATATGTGGACGAAGTAAATGTTGTACGATGTCACTCACATTAAAAATTAAATAAAATAAATAATAATTAGTGTTCAGCTCGAAGTATGCATCGTGCTCCGTACACATTCTCGATCGAAAAGTTGTAACTCCTTACTATTCATGCTGTAGATTGGCCACACAAAATTCAATAAGAGCCATACATTCGACAAGATCCACAACAGCGTATATTACCTTATCGAGAAACCCAATCCGTCTGGATTTAGCCGTTACCCAGCACTTTATGCCTGGGGAGAAGAGCCTCAACGTCCGCCCTGGCTGATGTACGACAGTCAGGTTTGCGAATTGACTTGCGTCTTTCTACTTTGTTTACGACGGTTTTGCGACTCTGACTAAATCATTAGTTGTTAGGAAGCATTTTGAGTATGTATAAATTAGCAATATTTAGAGGTTCTTATAGTTTGAAAAATGTGCACGAACATCTTTTGGATTTTAAGTTGTGCATTGAAAATTTTTGTCATTTCTTAAATTCGATTAACTTAGTGAGAAATTTAATTTTATTTGATAATTATTTGTAATACTAGTTTATGAAATCTAATGTTATAATATATTATCATATTTGTGTAAAAGAATATAAAAGAAAAATTACTTCATTTCAACTTTCTATGCCGTACAAATTAAATATATTTATCAAATATTATTCAATTCGCCGATTTTCAATTTGCTCTTTAGCTGACAGCTCCTTATATATTGATAAGAATTTGAATAAATTAAGAAGGTTTATAATAGGAATTCACCTATCTAAAATATTACACTTAATTTTATATTTTCTTTTATATATTTTTTTTAATAAATTCAACGATACTTCAATTATTAAATTATTCAAAATTTTAAAACAATTATACATCGAATTATGATGTAATTTACATTAAAAATACTAATAATGTTAATAATGCAATTATTGCAATTAATTTAATTATTTAATATACAATTATTATTCTCAACATCAAAATGAATTATCCACTTTACATTAATTACCTCATTAATGTACCATTTATGAATTATCTATTTTAAACAATAAATAGAATTCAAAATAGATATCTAATTATCTTATTGCTTTTTTTCATACATTTCACATTTTTATATATTAAATTCTGCACAGAGGCTTAAGTTTAATGCCTACTTCCAAGAAAGTGTCTATGGAAGGCGTGAGCCTGTTAATGTTCGTCTAGTCAATATTAGTTTCTTTCTTGAAGATGGAACAATGAAGGTTTGCGAGCCTTCCATTACTAATAGCGGGCTTGAACAGGGTTCGTTAATTATTCCATTGGAATTTATTAGAAATTTAGATATTTCTGAATGTAAATTAATATGTTATGTAAAAATGCATATTTGTAATAGGAATATTGGTTAAAAGACAAAGAATTCCAATACCCGACCCTGTGACGTATCAATATTATGATATATTTGATTTGAACATCGGAATGGAACCAAAAATTTTTGGACGCATTTATAAGATTATTGATTGCGACAACTTCACTAGAAATTTTTTAAATCGTATGGGAATTTCAGTTCCCGATCCTCTAGCTGCACCAAATACTTCTACATTTAATAATAATTATAATAATAATAATAGCGTGCGTTAAATACTATTGCATAAAACTAAAATAAATAGTTATATTTTCATTTTATTGTATTAAATATTCTAATATTATGTATTAAATATTAAATATTGTATTAAATATTACAAAATTACTTAGGTTAAAAATATTAAGATATGTAATTGGAAACGAGAAAGTTCGGAAAAATTTTTTAAATATGATAAAAAAATTTTAAGATTTTATGGTTATTGGGACGACAGCAAATCTACTTATGGACATATTCATAATTTAGAAATTTTATATTACCTAGTAGATGATACCATTCAAATATTTGATCATCTACCATCTGAATGTGGACATCCATCTAAAACAATATTGGTTAAAAAAATAAAAATACCCAAGGTAATTTTTTATTTCATTACATTTGATAACATTATGGCAATGTAAGTATTAAAACATTTGATAATAATATCTAAATGAAACACATAGTTTTATGGCATTTTATAAAAATTTAAGTTAAACTGCTTTGGATCCAATATGCTGAGTACATAACGTTTAACTCTAAAAATATTTATGTGCCAATAGTTCGTTATATATAATTAAATGAAATAAACCTTAATCTTCCCTTATTTATTTTTCTAGTGCTACTTCTAATGAACTACTATTTTTGGTTGAAGTAATAATTTTTATTTAGTTTTTTAAAAATATAGAACCAGTTGGAAACAATGACCCTATAACAATTTTAAATATTCTTGGAGATGCTAAAAGCTATTACATTACTGATCACTCATATGATAAAAAGTCATCAGTAGATTATTACAGAGAATGTGATCTTACAATAGGAGTACAATTAAATGTATTTGGTCGCAAAGTCATAATAACAGATCTTGATAAATATACAAAAGAATATTACAGGTATTTTGAAATGTTTTGAAATGTAAAATAATAATACAGTAAATACAATTATCATTAATATAATCAATATTTTACAACTGGAAGAAAAAAATACGGATTGGATGACTTTACACCACTTGAAGGACCTCAAAACCGAATTAATGAATACAAAGATAGTACTAAATATGTTCCACCATATAATGGTTTCGGCAGTTATGAAGATACGCTTGAAAACTGCTTCACAATAAGACCTAAACGGCCTAAAGTGATTAGTGATAAATCATATCAATATAAAAAGTAAGGATTTCAATTCTATATATGGTTTCCTTGTAGTCAATTGAATTAAAATTTTTTTATTTTTATAAACGCAATAATCGAGCATGCACGCACATATATGTATACATGTATACCCAATTTCATTAATGCTTTACATAGAAAATTATTAATTTAAATATTTTTAATTATTACACAATTTGTTTATTCAGCCAAGAAAATGATAGACGCATACTCAGATTTGAAGCAAAAATGATTTCCAATATTCCTGCTAATAAAGACAGGCGTTTTATTTTAAGTGTATATTTGATAGATAATACAGTTTTAATTGTAGAAAATACTTCTAAAAAAGCAGGTAAACAATATCTATTAGTAATTAGTGTTGGAATGTAATTTTTACATTAAGTCTATTGTGTAATATTTAAAAATATTTTTGGGTGAATTATTTTTAGGAAGTCAAAAAAGAATATTTAAAAAAAGAATGCGTTTCAAATTACCTGGGCAGAATACTTTTACAAGTGAAAGACCACAATATTATGAACCACAGTATTTTTATGTTGGTGCTAATCTGAATCTTATGGGATTTGTATTTAAAATAATTACTGCTGATGAATACACATTCACGTATATGGAACAGCATCCTAAAGAGGTACTGTAAATTAAAAATGCAATCCTTTTAAATAATTATAGTCAAAAAAGATTTTTTCCTAAATTTTTTATTTTGTAAATAAATTTATTATAAAATTTAATTAGAATTTGAATAAAAAATATATTGAAAAATTCAAGAAATATTTTTAACGAATCTTTACTTTTATTTGCAAATTTATTTAAATTTAATTATTTTATATTTATTCTGAAATTATTTGTATTTTTTAATATTTTTTCTTTTTTTTTTCAATTTAATTTAATTCCAATTTAATAGTATATTACATACAAAAATTAATTTTTTAACAAATATTTAAATGAATTTATCCATTCAATTTGAATATGTATTTATTATCAAAAATTTAATACTTAACTATATTAAAATATGCATTTTCATTAATTCAATCATTATAATATTTAATATGAATATTGATCATTATATTTTCTAAATAATTGATAATCATTATTGATTAAATACACAAATTGTATCACAATCGTGATCCATATCTATATATCAATTTTTAATAAATAAGCTCATTTATTAAAATATTTATTGCAATATCATATTTCAGTTTCCAAAAGGCGATAAAGATGGCATAATGTTTAAAATTCGAGAAATGCTGAAGTCTGTCTATCAAGAGTTCATTACTAAATATTTACCAACAAAAATCGATAATAATCCACAGATTCTAACATATCCTCGCCTAAGGTATTTTAATTTTATTTCTTTTCATTACTTTAAATACAATCGATAGCTGCAAAAATTAATTTTGCTATTTTTAAAATAGGGAAGCCACAAATGAATATCTTGGTGATCGTATAACCGAACACGAAGTCATAACGATCGCCCGTTATTATGCATTTTGTGAAAAAAAGGATGTATGTCCACGCGAATATGTAAGGTACAAGCAGTTGTCAAATTATTGTTATTCTACCTTGATATTTGTACAATATATATACACTTTTCTTCATGAATCATAAAATATAGTGGATTTAACAATTTGAGATTTCTACAACTATTGCATATTAATATCTAACCACGTATATATTTATTAAGAATAAATTTTCTGAAAAACTGGAAAAAAGAGTGTTATCAAATTAACACTCATAAATTGTATGTATAAAATGTTTCTAAAAATTCTGACAGGTTTATTTAAATGTATTCTATTATTTACACCGAAAAACTTTTCTTAAATATATGTAACATAGAACATTCATATAGTCATCTTATTGTTTGTTTTATAAGGACAGAAGTTCTAGTTTAATTTAATGTTTATGCTTTGTAGTTTATGTTGTAATGAATATGGATTAAAATAAGCTTTGTTACAAAATGAAATAAAAGTGATTAATACATATTTTAAGAACAGTATTTTTATAAAATATGTTACATATTAATAATTAAAAATTTAATTCACAATATATGAAATATAATTTTACATAGATTGATTTAAATTCGTTATATCTTACAATAATCTTCAGGGGACTATTATTTAATTACAAATTATATAGAAATAAATTGATTCGAAATAAGCTTACCAATTAAGTTAAATAGTTATTTGTATGCTATGCAGCTCAATAAATTTATAATTATTAATGACTATATAATATTATATTTAAAATGTGCTTGTTCAGATAAATTATAATTATGCATATTAAAAAATATGGTGAATAGATCATAAATATAATAGAAAAATTGTGTTTTGGTTTTTCCAAATATGGAGACTCTTAAGTACTAAATCAGTATCCATACAAAAAAAAATGAGAAAAATTTTTAAATAAAATAAGATAATATCTTGTTGAACCAAGTCTAAAAATTAGAATTGTGCCGATACTGCATTTACCTCCTTCCTAAAGCGAAGTGAAATCAAGTTTACTAAGATGTATTAAAATGTATAAACTAGCCACTAAAACAGTATCATAAAATTTTATATTTTAATTTTGTTCATGGTTATGGCACTATTATGCATCATTTTAAAATTTGTTAATTTATTTCACCTCTACAGTCGACTATAATAGTATAACTAATTATTTAAAACATACATATCGTATATAATGATAAACTTGCAATTGTGAAATCATAAATACAATTATATTTTTGCACCTAATTAAAATATGTGCATCGTCGTATAAAAAAAATTATTATTAGTTTAACTATTTAGGTATTAGCAAAATATTTTCACGATAAAATTATCTTATAAAGTATTTCGCAATATTATATAATAAATTCAGTATCGGAAATCAAACCAAATTATTTTATTAATAGAAATATTTTAAATAATATTTATATTTATAATTCTAGGTCAATAGTTCATACGGAACTAATTCGTAATTTTGGAATTGATTTAGGAAGACTTGAGGAGGATTTAAATAATTTGGATAGAAACAAATCTGGATACCTCTCCCGCAATGAAATTTACACGGTATTACATGCTAGTAGGATTCCTCTTCCGAAAGAATTAATTAATATTATGCTTGATCGGTAAGTGAATGAAAAAAAGAAGCTTCATTTACTTGTAAAATAATAAATTTATGATTTTTAAAATTTAATATTTCAGAATTAATAAAAATGAAGAAGGACAAATTAACTGCTACGATTTACTTAAATTCATTAATACAAAGATAGATCCTGCTCCTTTAGTATTACCAAAAAATGTAAAAGTGAGATTCAATTATATAAATTATAAATTTAATGTTAATATTTTTTTTCTCATTTAATTTTATAAGAAAACTCTTCGTTTTTACAATAGTTTGTTATAATAATAGAAATAATTAAATTTAATTTTAATTGAAGGCGCTGTGTTGGGAAGAAAAATGTAAGTCTAAAGATTGTAAGGAAATCGACTGGACCTTATTTATACAAGAGCTGAATTTGGAGGAAGAACTTTAAATTCGAAATTAAACAATAATTAAATTATTTATTAATTCTTTTACAACAGTAAAGGGAAAGAAATTTCTTTAATTTTATAAATTATAAATGTTTAAACTAAATTTTTCAGAAAACTTTAAGAAATATTTAATATTATACATAAGGTTTAATAAAGTATTAAAGAAAACGATGTTTGCAGTGAACTACGTAAATTTATTTATTATTGAATAATTCGAGTACAATGTGTCGTTTATATTGAAAATTGGTATTGCTATTTACATCGGAATTACTATGCACACTTTTCTAGTGTCTACATTTATCATTAAATATTCGAATGGATTTAATCTACTAACACACTACAATCGTAATATATATATATATATATATAGTTATAAATCATATGAAACTATTTATTATTGAAAATAAATTCGAGGTAATGAGTTATAAAATTAAAATGCATACTTCTTAATAAAATAATGTAATATACGCACTTTATGACATTTTTTAAGTATTGTAATTTTTGATTTACATAAAACAAAGTCTTTTTTATTAGTTATATTTCTCAGGTAAAAAAATTAATAATTTTTTATTAGCAAATGTATAATATGAATAAAGTATTTTGAAATATGTTATACATACACAATAAATATAATTTAAAGCATTCTGAGAAAAGCTGCATAAATGCATCTTACAAACGATCGTTTATGAATAATATATATATTAGAAGAATCTTATATTTTTTCTCATGGTAAAAGATTAAATTTCAAGATACGTCAAATTTTTATAAAAACGACTTTAAAAACTTGTTAATTAGATTTTATTCAGTTTATCGTATCACCTGTTGCTTTTGCATCACATTGGTACATATACGTTATTCCATTCAATATAAATTTACACTCATCTTCGTTATAAGAAGAAAATACTATACCACTGCTAAAATATTTTTTGTTAGAGGTCAAATGAAATTATAATACAATTATTTATATTATAAATGATAACATTAAGAAAAGAAAGTTTCTGATATGCGTTAATTAAATTTCAAGAATGATAAACTTGTATAATTAACACAATGCATTAATAACAAATGATGGATAGACTAAATAAATATAATTTTATAAGAAGGTGATATTAATCATAGACTAATTATTGTATTATAATTTACATATAATTAAGAATCTTAAAAAATTTAGTAAGTTTTATTATATAATATATTTGTCACAGTTTCATATTATATGCAATTTTATAACATTTTATACGTATATATCCATGAATTTAATATATCATATTTTTAAGTTAATCGAGTAATATCTTCCATGTTACTAATAACGATCAAAATATATTTATATATTTTAAGTCGAGATTACTTTTCTTTTATTTTTATAGATGAAATTTGGTGTATCGAAAGATATATTTGTTAAATTACATTTTTTATTTAAAAGTATCTAATTCTTAGAAATCATTTGAGTAAAATAGTAGTACGCTTTATGATCTTATATAAGAAATGATCATAAATAAATTTATGATACACGAAATCATAAATTACAATAATAAATAAAAAATTTAAAATAGCGTAATATTAAAAAATATATACAAAAAGTTTCGAAATCTAGATAAAACTAATTGTTTATCAGGATTTTTTTAACGGAAATTCCTTACTACATTATTTAATATTTGGCTATCACATTTCGCTGAAAACTTCTAAAATGCTTAAAATAATTTAAATATCCACAAAGAAGAATCAGTAGTATTATATACGTATGTAGCAGTTTTAGTCATAAAGCTATAACTAATGTCATAATAAGATATTTAATGATTGCAAAATATAATATATTATAATGTATAAATAAAAATATAATGTGAAATATACACAATTGAATCGATCGAGAAGAGAGTAAAGATTAGAATTAAAATATTTTTTCTATTAGATGAAAGCCTTTGCTAAAAGATAATTATAAAAAGCTTTAATTTAAAATACATGACCATCATAATCTTTAATTTTTACCGTAAAATGGTCGACTATGATGTTGATTAAGGAGCCATGAACTAAGAAAATATTTTGGAAGTATATTCAATTGATGTATGTAATAGAGAGCGTTCTAGTGTGCATTCGAAATTGTATATAAAAGATATGTAAGTTTCATATTAAGTCTATTCTTATTGTTGTTTAAAAAACCGAGAATTGCGTCATCGACCGTTGGTATATCGTTAGCACGGTAAATGAACTGGGTACCGAGAAATTAATAACAAGCATTGTACGCATATGTAGAGACTCTCAAAACCCAAGGCAATGATTGTTCATCCACCCGACAAAACAGTCCCCTCAAGACTGAGCAGTCGTAAGATAAAAAAGCAAAGCATCTGATGGCTTGGAAAACGTTTCTCCTCCAATTAATCCCAAGGATCCGCCATAACAACGCGCCTTCTTCATCTGCTCCTACGGCGGTGACAAGGACATCGCAGACGGTCTCAATTGCATTCGTGGGTGATGATGACATTTCGACAGGTTTTGCACTTAACGTAACAGCAACTGAAGTACTTGCACTCGCATCGCTCGAGGATCTCCTCGGCCTGGGTCACGTGTCCCCTGCCGCAGCAGAGGTACTCGCAGCCATCATAGCCGGCGCTGCTCCCGTTGCACTGTCTAACAACATACAATGGACTAATTAGGTTTTCGGGATCAGGGCTTAGCACCACTACGCTACCATTTTCTGCGCTCAGAAAATAGATACGCGCGGAGGACATCGTACTTCGAAAGATACTTCATCATTATGAGGGGATGTCGTACGAATTTTTCATCGGCAATTTCATCTCGCTGAGATTTCAATGGGAATCTTTCCAAGCTCGATGCTACTTTCTGCCAGCCTTTCAAATTCGTTGGCAACATAAACGAGGCTTATGCTCGAAATAGCTCGAGGATATAGAGCTTATGGGCAAATATCTTACATTCTATTATTACAAAACAACTGCCGTTATGCACAAACGTATATAATAATGTAAAATGGAAAGATAAATAAAAATTAATAATGAAAAAAATAATTTAGATTACTATATACAAAGAAATGAAAATAAAATGAAATAATGTATTTATAAAAGAAAGGTTTGGTAGCTAAAAGGCAAGTACGTAAATAATGTCAGTGATACAAGGAGCTTCGTACATATTCAAAATCATTTTAAAAAATGTTTATACTAATTTAGTATCTAAATAATATGTAAAGGAAAAAAATAGGTTGTTCTAGAGGATATGGAGTATAGAGATATGATTTAAGTGATTAGTTTTTGATATCATTAGCTTTTTTTCTTAAAAGAGGTTTACTCCAAGGTCTCGAGCCCGGAAACCTAAGCTTATTTAAGTAAATCATAGCTAACTTGATACTAGTTATTATGAAAACATTTTTCAATTTTATGAGAACAATTAGATACCATTATTAAAAATTTTAAATATCGATTCAAATCGAATATCTTATTATATCAACATGATTTTTTCTTTACACAATCACAACAAAATGAAAAATTACTTTTAAAAGTAAGTGTACAATTTATCTGTATTTAATTCAAATAAAATCTACAAACATCGAAGATATATTACAAATTATGTATATGAACCTTGAAAACAAGTTTTAATATATGTGTATGAACATCGGTTAACAATAATAAATAACATGATGTTTGTAAACTATTCGATTGAAGAATAACCTTACACTGCACTTTCGAATAAATGCGAGTCATTCGAGTAGTCAAGTATATATATGTGTGCGCGCGCGCGCGTGTGTGTAAACGTGTATGTATATTGTATATTAAAGTGGCAAACAACAGATCACGTTTTAAAATACTTTTAGCGTACGATTTTTATCCTTCTGTTATGTAAACATACTATTTAAAAATAATGTTAGAAAGAAATTAATGATACGAAATTGGCTATGATTCAAAAGTAAGATACAATAACTGATAAAAATTGTAATAAATAAATATTTATTATAAAATTTTTAACGAGCAGGATTAATAAGGTGAAACTTCTAGCGCATATAAATTTAATTTCGATTTGAAAAATTGAATATGGACATAAAAATAAGGTATAAAAATAAAATTAGACTAATTACATAGAAAAATGTTCTTCTAATATTTATTTATCGACAATAGTTTTGAGCTTTATTAATCAACTATGATTCATAAAAATTTCTGAAAATTTTTTTTATAAATGTTTTATTAACTATTATATTACGTAATAATGTAGTAAGAATTACTTTAAAAAATAACTTATTTCTAATGAGTAACTACAATATAAATTAATTAAAATATTGATAATAAAAAAGATACGAGGACCATAATGTCCAATGATAGCCTTTAAAATCACATTGCGTAATCATTAAATCGGAAAGGCAAAGCAACTCGATTCCCAAGGAGTATGTATATTCTTATAAATTGAATTTCATAAGCCTGGTTTTCTTCATTACAATATTTTTAAAATTTTTGTTGCTATAAGTCGCAAAGAAGTACAAGTTTTCCGCTATGAATTCGTTTGTATTCACTCCAGGGTGGACATTGATTCACCATCCGCCGGTAAAGCGCCCGGAATCCATTGACTGTTCGTATAAATACACCGGCAGAATGAAAGAAGGGATTGCAAAAATAAGGAAGCATTCATCTCCGGTTGGCTCGGGTAGGCGCGGAATCATGCGTGACCCGCAGAAGCGAGGAAGACGGACTCGCACGTTGTCATTTATAACTGCCAGGGCGCGCTTTCATAGCGACCGCTTTTGTTTCGCGAGTTAGCTGCAGCGGGAAAAAAGGGTAGACGATTGCGTGCCGTCATCGGACGATGGAGCTGACGCTCGGTGATCACTTTCCCTGGAATTCAAAGAATGCCAAATTGCATATTTAGCGCAGGGTTGAATCGGTGTGGTTAAAAGAAGTCGCAGCCACCAATTTCTCAATTTCCAACGTGGGAGTCGGTGAGGCTCAGTGCTAATGATCTTAAATAAAAAGTGGTCGAACTCCAATGAACTTTGTGCTCAATCAATGTCTTGCTGAATGAAAAATGCTGAACATATCGTGGGCGATTAAGATTAATACACTGCAATTGAATTTTGGTACCTCCATCTCTCCTCTCGAATTCAACTATTTCATGATTCTCTTATTTTTCTACCTAATTTTCTTTTTATTACTGAATATTCATATGCACAACTACATATGCTCATACACATGTATACATTAAAAAATACTTCATTAAAGTCACTTGCATGCAAATAAGAAGATTACGACGTCGTCTTCATCAAATTCTTTAAGCTTACACAAAAACTATTATAGGCAGCATCGACAAAAAAAGGTAATCGACCTCATGCACTTAACAATATCTTCTCATAAATGTAAATTCAAGGGGAATTGCCCGCGAATCATTAAGGCTCTCAGTATAAATAAGAAGTGCCTCGACGTTTCAATTTAAACGTCCTGTCGTAATAATTGCATTTTCAATTAATTTAACCATATGAAAGCATGTATGTCACGGAGGGGCTAAGGAGAATGAAAGAAAGAAGATTGTGGTCGTATATATATGTTAAATGTAGAAAAACAGACAGATTGAGATTCTTGAAATTGGTATACAAAATTAAGATTACTATGGTAATCAGATAAAACACGTTAATTAGAAAGAAATATTTATTGTAATAGTGTTTTCGAACATGTTTGTGGAATGTGATGCAGCTTAATTATATGCAAATCTACAGATCACTGAACAACAATAATTTAAAGGATTTTTATTTAGATATCATAATTAATGACATTTACTATTTATATTTTCTTATATTCGAATATTTAATGTATTGTCAAAAACGATACCTAATAAATCTTTGAAAAACGCAATAAAAACATTTAATTAAAATAACTTATTAATTTCTAATTATAAATAATATAAAATTATTACGGTACAATATAAAGTGTAATACTTTTAATAGAATTATACTCTAGATTTTATTTATTATTAATTTTATTAGCATTTTATTTTATCAATTTTTAAAATACCTCTAGTTCTGCAAATAAATAAATAATTTACATCATAACATACACGTCATTTAGAAACTCAATAAATTGATTTCTTAATTATAGCCCAAGTTATGTATTTTAAATAAATAAGAATAAAGTGTAATTGCATTATGTAATCATTTATTATTTAAATCTCAAAATTCTACTATTTTTATAAGTTATTAGTTATTAATATTTGAAGGTATTTATATATTACATTAGACATTAATTTACTTAAATGCACGAAACATTATTTTTTATTGAATATCGTTAATTAAAAACATAAATTTTTAAAATAAAAATACATATGATAATTTTTTTTAAATACTTGTAATAAGGAAGTACTTGAAATAAACGATAAATAATCATTATAATTTCACAAATACACATTTTCTAAAATTTAATAACGACTTATAATTTAATATTTTCATAGTAAAATTGTATTTCTGTATTTTATGAGATGCTCATAAAGATACATGTAATCCTTAATAATTTCATTGTATCAGTTTATAGCAAAATTATTCGTATATTGTTTATTCAATAATAAAACAAATTTTGAGCATAATAATTATGAAATTCATCATTAGATCAAACATTTTTATATTTTTTAAATACCATCGGACTTTTTAATAAAATGTTTTAAATTTTCTTATTATAAGTGCTTAATTAAATTTGTGAACTTAAGATATAAGATTAAAAATTATTTTCGGAATAAGAAATTTTAAATATTTTCATTTTTGACATTTAACAAATACTGTAAATGTAACTTTAATACATGTTATATAATAATAAAATATTATAGTTTTAAAAATATGTAAGTGAATAGAAGTATGAAAAATAATTCTAAAAATATACCATTAATACAAAATAAAATATATATTATACTTGAAGACATTAGCAAGATATATGTAACATATTCTTTTTTGTAAAATTATCAATACATGCAATAACGATAAAAATAACGATAACCTAATTTAAAGACGATTTTTCAGCGAAACTAGCAAGTCATATGTATGAAAAGAAAACATTGTATTTCGAAAACCTGCCACTATGTCCTGATGTTATATTACAACATTCGGTAGTATTATGCAATCCGCATCCATAGAAGATAGGAAGGATGAACTCGCACCCTGGATAAAGAAGGCTCTACTTCTCATACTCGAATAGTAATGTTGATGGTCTCTAAGTCGGGACGACGAAGCTACTTGTGGCCCGTGCGACTTGAGAACAGGTTTTCCGGTACCCGGGCCGCACAATTAATGCTGCCAATTGCTATAAATAAGGGCCTATATGGAGTCACGCGCCTATAATATGCGAGGTCTGTGGTGGGAAAATTGGCAAGAGACAGAGTCTCTCTCTCTTTCTGTATGTATGCATGCACGTACATGTGTATAAGCGAGCGAGTGAGCATGAGGGCGGGAAAGAGGTAAACGTAGCAAGCGGAGGCTGCTGGGCCATTGAAGTGGAGGATGACGCGAATGAACCTCTTAAAATGGACAGGCACGCCCAGGAGACAAAACTCATTTGAGATGAAACGATTCTCCAGTTCTCTTGGCACTTCATCCTACTCCTTTTTTTTCCTCCAACGATCTTCCCTTTCGTCTCATTTTTTGTGGATGCGGATCATGTTTTCCCGCTCATCCCAAACAAATCGGAGAGTCGATGTGTTGAAATCTAGATTTTGATTGGTATGATCATCGTATGCCATGAGATTTTGACGATTTGTGACAAGTAGATGAAGAATTTTCTTTATTAGTTCCTTTATGTAAGCAAGCATACTTTTTTAAAGACTTGGAGAGTTCTTGATTAAACAATTTTAACAAAATTCATTAGCGATTGTGTCGAATAACGTCATAATTTTTATAATATTCACAAGCATCATTAGCTATTAATAGAATTAAAGACGCTTGATTCGCGCAAGTTAATTACTGATAGATTCATCGACTTAGCTAAACTCATCGCAT
Organism: Ceratosolen corneri; assembly: GCA_030522565.1. NCBI lineage: Eukaryota > Metazoa > Arthropoda > Insecta > Hymenoptera > Agaonidae > Ceratosolen > Ceratosolen corneri. The sequence continues at coordinate 62,670 of JAPYYT010001269.1, forward strand.
TCTCGTCGTTGGTATCACAACGGCTAAAAAATGTTGTACTCGTTCCGCAGAATTCAGTGCTCGCTATGGAATTGCATAGATGCACGCGGTAATCAATCGGTACAGTAACGCCGCTTTATGATGTCACGCGATAACATTTATGATATAAAGAGACATAAATGGGAGTCGTAGTCCGAGGAGCGTCACTACAAGCACCGACGATGAGTCTCGTCATTTTATTGCTGTGAATTTAGCCTTATTACTTTATTTTATTAGGCGTTTTAATAAATTTATCGTACTCCTTAGCCATGCACTTCTCAGCATTGAATCGGTAGTGACAGTCGAAATAGCTACCAACGTGGTCTTCCTGTGACTATCAATGATGTCATTGTATGCAATTTGAAACGTCTTTAAGAAGCTTTACGAATTCAATGATTTACATTTGATACACCATACTTTCATTTTCTTTTTCAAAAATAAAGAATTAAACTAGAATCAGCACTTGTAATCGAATCTTGTGCGTATCTATTACTTTTTAATGAAATATTGTGCTGTGAACTAAGGTATTATAATAAAATGTAAATATGTTGAAGTTTCAGAATCATTTAATAATTAATATCCTCGTTTAACGATGTCGGCAACGATGATAATTTCATAAAAACAATATTATTGATACAGTGTTTTTAAATGCAATACTAAATATTTTTCAAAGATAGTTTATTGAATTTAATATATACTGTCATTATTATGATAGTAAAAATGATATAAAAATTCCAGTTGTTTTTTCATCTGTACATAATTGATAAATACTATTAACAGTTTAATTTAAGGTAGGCTCTACAATTTAATATACCTATTTAAAATTTAACTGAATATTTGGCATAGAAATTTAATTTTATTAGTATCTAAGCAAATATTTTAGAAAGATTATATTACATCAAATATTATCTTTATTTATTATTTCAAAAACATTGAATATTATATTATCTTTATTTATTATTGCCCAAGTATACGGTAATATATTAAAATTATTAAAATTAACTGATAAAGAAACAAAATATTTCTTCTCTTGTAAATAATTCCAAATAAGTGTTTTTAAATTCATTAAAAAATATATAAACAAAAATTAACAATTATAAAATCTAAAGAATGTTAAAGAGTAAGTAATACAATTATATACATTTATATACAAATTAAATACATTAAAATATAAAATAACGTTAAACTACCATTAAATAAAATAATTTCGACGAGTAAAAGGAAATTTATAATTATTGACTTTTATAGTAAACATTGAAAAAGTTAATAAATTTATATTAAAAACTAATTAGTTTTAAAGTTTTAAAAACATGTATGATTATTTCTATATACGATTTTTAATAAATTGAAGGTTAAAAATAAATAAATAAATATATATTGTGGAAATTAACAACAAAACAACAATAAAATTTATCATAGTTCAAAAAATTACAAATTCATATTTCAAAAATATTTCGAATGTTTGATTATTTGTTAAAACAAATTGAAAGAGCTTGATAATCGTAAAAATGCCTATACATAAAAAGCACTATAAAATATATAGATACAAAGATATCGAGTAATCCAACATAGTCGGTAATTTAAGAGCGAAACAAATAAAATTTATTACAGTGTAAATTAATAAAGAAGTGGGCGAAGTGGGTTTCCCAAATCACTTCAAAATATCCTGACATTATCAAATAATCAATAATTATCAAACGAATCGTAACGTGAATGAAAAAAATTATTGTAAGCCGGGTCAATAGTTTTTGATCCTTCGTGAATTATTTTAGAACAAGTAAGTTTTGTCTCGTGTAAATATGGCGGCAAGGGAGAGAGGGATAGCTGCATAAAAAGCATAAATGTTGGGCGAATGGAACAATAATGTGGCTTACTTGCAAGAGATAGAGAGCAAAACGAACCTGCCAGCAGTGCCGAGGCTACCTCGCCTTTTATCCTCGAGACAGTAGTCTGCACTCTTGGTCGTGTAGAGGAGGTTGTTGTGATGGTAGAGGGGCGGGAGTCGCCCGCTGGACGTCGGGCGCACCTCCGCGGCGGTTGCGTAGCGTCGCAGTAGTCGGGCCCCAGCTGCGGCCGGACCGCTTGAGCCGAGTCCCCGCCAACAAGTCCGCACACTACAGGAGCCCGAGACTCCATGGCACTTGCACTCCAGCGATAGCGACTGTTCCACCGCCTAAGTTCATACCCAGAGAGTGAATGAGACCGAGCTTGGAGACCTGGGAATCCTACACTCCTTAACTTCGGCTTCTCCCATTAGCCCCAATCTTTAACTCCCAGATTCCAAAGCTTCTCCAGACCCTTCTGTCGCAAATTCGATCGTATTTGTTCTTAATGTATGGCCACTGTCAATGGGCGATTTTCTATGTAGCTATCGCTGCCACTTTTGTCTCTTTCTTCATACTTTATTCGATTATTTTCGTAAGCAAAGTATATTTTAGTTGGACCGGAGAAAATGTTTAATTGCATGGGTATATGAAATAGCCGTAAGTAGCTTATGTATGATTTATGGAAATGCAAATGCTAAATAGAATGTAAATGTGTATTGGATTTATTTCTTAATACTCGTTTGTTAATTCTAGTTACTTCGCGTACTTATTCGAATTATCAATTCCTCCTTGTTTAATTCAATTTTATAAATCATCCTAGCTGAAGAATAATAGATAGCTGAAAGATCATCTTAGCTAAGATTGTATATTATGTTTATCCAATTACGACAAATAATAAATACCAGTAGTTTACAAATATCTACCTTTTATAATATCAAAAATTTTTCTTCTTATTTACTTGATATTCGTCTGAGCGGATATATTTTCTAGCTGTGATATTAGATACAGTGAGGATATGATTATAAGCAAATTTTTTTCGCATCTGACACCTTGATTAATAAACGTTTTAATAGAATAGTACAAGAATTATAATAAGTACAAACATTTTAAATTATTCAGGAAAAAAATAATCGATTACTGGAATAACGTATTAATGAAGGGTGGCATTGAAAAGCGGGCGAATGATATTATTTGCGAGCTCTTATAAATCTAATTATAAGAGTCCATCCCCGGCCAACTTCAAACTAAAAACTGCACTTAAGATCCTTTATTTATCGATTCTTCTACTTTTTAAAGTTCGACTTGAGCTGGCTGACGCGACGAAGTATGCGACGAAGGCCCTATCAACTCGTAAGCATAAAGCTAAGATTACGATGAGTTGAACTACCTACCCTGCGTCCAGCGCGGTTGTTGTGCATGTTGACGGCATGGAGAAACTTGGCGGAGGCGCCAGTGCCAGGCGTCGGTGTTTCGCCCTGGAGAAAGCGCTTAGCGATGCGCGAAGCTGAGCGCACGTCGTCCCCGCAGCCGCCCCACTTGAAAGCACTGCGACCGGAGATGGGCCCGAAGCCAATGGCCGTTGGCGACAGAGATGTCGAGGCCTGGACGAGGGCTGAGGGGGCAGGGGGCTCGCGCCGCGGGGGCGTTGCACACGAACACGCGGCCAGGTTGCCGAGGGCGCAGCCCCGCGCCAGACGCCAGACTGCCGCCGCAGCCGACAAGGCGTAGACGAACGCCTGCTCCTTCGTACCTGAGGCAGGTCGGGATTCGCTGGGAATGTGGGACGGGGGTCTGCACCGATGAGCGTGGAGGCCCCCGAGCGTCGCTTTCCTTTGTTTTTATCTTTTGGATAAGAGTTCGGGGCGAGCTTTCACCGAATGCAACGACTCTGCTGCGATTGATGCAAAGCGTTTTAAGCGCAGCCGAATAATTGACAATTTACAGCGTGCAATTACTTTTCTCTTTATTACTTATTTATTACTTAACTTTGATTTATAATTATAAAGCTGTATTTTGTTTTGCTGATGTGGTTATAATGAAGTGATAAAACGCCTAAACGAGGTTTAATGTTACACTACCTGTGGGCAATGTAAATCTTATTCTTCTCTAGATAAAATGAAAATGGATCAAGTTACAGATGCATTTAAAGGAACATTACTTAAATTGCGAAATCGATATTATTATCATGTTCAACGCATTTGCCTTTAAATAATGTAGACAGAGAAAATAATATTTCTTCGCATTCGGTAAAAAAGTCGCTCTTATCCATATTATTAATTTATATCATTTGTGCGTGTGCACGTATGAGTAAACGGTGCGCGCTCATATATGAATGCATGAAAGAAGTGATGATATTACTTTTAGGTAGAACGAACTATACCGTTTCAACATGGCATCATCAAATATGTATTAAATAAAAGTCTTCATCTACTCATTAACTTAAATATTTTTTCGAATTTTATTATAATGTTAATTGAGTAGTAATATGTTGTGAAATTTTATTGAAACAGAATTTATTAGTGTTATCTATGACAACGAGAAAAATAAACCTTCCACTATGCAAAATTATAAGTAATTGCACGAATCGTATATTTATAAAAGAAATAGAATTATATAAAAAAAATTGGATTAACATGAAATATATATATATATATACTGTCTGTTATTTAAAATTTTTACTTTTATATATGATTAAAAATTTCTAATAAACTTGTAACTTAAATATTTAAGCTAAAGCATTCTTGTAATAATTGACGGGCTACAAAATCTACCGAACTGTGGCATAATGCATATGGTTTATAATGTTCCGATGGTGGGAAAAATGCCAGTTTCGGGAATGCTGGCGATCAAAGCTCTATTTCTTCCTTACAACAAACTGCGACAAGAAATTTCTGTCGAGCCATCCTTACTGGTACAGCTCGACGCGAGATCCTTGATCGCCGCGGCTCGAAATCCGAGATTTCGTTTCATCCGGGGGACTCGTCACCTGTAAGCAATTCGGGCGTAAAGTCTGGCGCTCTCTCGATGTTGCTGCAGTTCCATCTCTGGTGTTTGAACGCCTGCTGGCAGACGGCCGACGAATCCCTCGCCGCCTGGACGAGATTCTGCATGATGTCGGGAGTCGCCCGGCAGGCCCTCGCCTGCTTGCGCTCGAGAAGACCTGAGGTGCGCGCCCCGGTGCAGGCCTCGCGCGTCCATTCAAATCCGTCCACCGCTCGACCTAAGGCACTGGATGCCGGAGACATGTTAATAATTTATGCCTACGACTTTCTACAATTGGGTTACGCGACTTTTAATGCGTTTCTATTATATTAGTTTCGGCCCTCAACGTGATTTATCGCATACACGAGCTTCTTATCTTAAAGCCTCTTGGCTTTTTTCGAATTCAGTCGGATGATAATCGCGAGATTATATCTGCCAATAATTGCGCTGATGTTTGCACCAGGAAATGTCAATGGATGGATTTTCTTTACGTAACACCTCTTGGGTTTCATCACGTGTCAGCAATAATTCAGCTGTCGCTTTATGAAAGCGTATTTAACACCACATTCTTATGACTTACTTACTTGTAATTCACGTATATTGGCATTTCAAGAAAGTTTGCCAACAAAAGAAATCAATAATTAATAATTACGTGTTGTTTTGGAGTATCTCTCGCATTCGTTAAGTCCAGTCGTCTATTAACCTTTCCAGCGTCGTGAATAGCGAGTCATGCAAGCCACTTTGTCAACGTTCTCGCGTAGTTTTCTCAGCAAGGCAAAATAAAAATGACACGACTCTAATGGCGCAATTAATCTGGCCAAAGAGCATTGTGGAAAGTTTCTTTGTCGTGCATTTCACAAAGTCTCCGAGATTTGCCGTTGGAGGTACTTTCAACCCACTGTGTCCTTCGACAAATTCGAGGCATAACCGACTTTGAGATTTCAGCCTTGATTTACGAGCTCGCGGCGCCCGGAAAATGCCCCTCGTACTATTCGTTCCGTTCTTGTGAAACTTCTTATCCCTTGCCGATTTTTCGCACCCCAAGTCATGGCTATCATGCACCTATCGAACCTAACTTTTTTCTTTTTCACTCTTATTGTCTCAAACATCCTTGTATGCGGTTATCGATGCCGTCAATCTAGTCGTTAAGTATCGACTACGCCGTCACTTGCTTTTCCATTAGATTCTACCCTTATTAATGCAGGAACGAATTTCTTTTGTTGATCTTTTGATAAAAAAATATTGCTGATTGAAATATTATAGAATTATCGATGATTTTGATGGAATTTGTATAGATTGGAAGATGTAATAGCAATAAACGTAATTTTTTGTCTGTAACGTAGTTTTGCCACTTTGAATTAAGAATCTTATTGTAGCCAGACAAAAGTAATGTAAAATAGTAGTAATGTAGAATGTATTCTCTCTAATCACATATATAGAATTATTATAGAATAATGCTACTAACTATATTTATCCAAACTATATTAACCTAAATATAGATTTTTTAATACTTTTGATACTATTCTTTCTTAGACGTATAATATGTATATTATACATAATATATCTGTATCAGAAATGATAGAACGTACAGTACATCAGTTTTTGAGTGCATCAATGTTTATAAAACTACTATGTAATGTGGATTTGATTAAAGCTAACTTTTTAGAAAATGTATGTGCACTATCTCTTTGGTTTTGTCTAGTAGTTGTCGTTTATTTTCTAGAAATAACATAGAGTGCGCATTACAAATATAATGTTTAAACTTTGAAATGTATTTAAAGAAATTCAAACTATCTTTATATTGTCTGCAATTTTATAAATTCACAATTAGTATTGTTATAAGATGTGAATATTTCATTATATTTAACTTTTTTCACGAATAGCCCTTTATAGATAACTAAGAAAAAGTAAAATGAACCAGCATGAAATAACAATGCACACAAATAAAAATATGTAACAAGATATAAGTATAGAATAATCCTATAATAAAATATAATAAATTATACATAATACCTCTTGTTATACTGAAGAAGTGTTATTTATAAACAAGTTTTAATCGATTTCAAGGCAAAATTGATTTATTGAACATTGATTTTAAGGGTTTATTAAAGATTTAAATCATTAACTAAAATATAATTATTTATTATTCATAATTACAAATAATGAAGAATTATTGATATTTATTTATTCAACCATATTGTGTACTATTTGTACAAACAGAATATAAACTACAATGAAATAAACAGTATTTTTCTTGTCTGCGAAAAATTTATAGCAGAAATTAATAATATTGTGAGCTGACATTCCTATTTCGTACTCCAAAGCAGAGATATCGTTGACCATCAAGCAAATTATTAATCATTCTCGTAGTCTTGTAATATATTTACGTTTACGTTAAAATCTTTACAATGTTAATTTCAGAAAAATAAAGAATTTAATATAAAAGATAAATTATTTATAAGCACAGTGTTTAAAATACGATGGTAACTATGTTGTGTATTAATTTACTTCATTATAAACTTTATTTTCGTAATAGTTATATAAACTATTAGTAAACTATTGTATAAACTAAAAACTATATAAACTATTATATAAACTAAAAACTATAGTTAGCTTAGGCATTTGTCAGGAAGATCTTACAAATATATTTATTGAAAGCAACTTGGCGTGCCACGTATTTCATATTTACCTTCTATACTTTTTAAAAAACATATTAGCGACTATTTAAACTGACACTTTACTCTTGTTACGTTTTATTTTCGAACTCACGTGTTTATCATAAATAATTGTGAAATTAGCATTACAACTGAATTGTACATACTCGTCTCTCTCTCTCTCTCTCTCTCTTCGTCTTCTTCTACTTCTTATCTTCTTGTTGTAAAAGCAGACAACGACTTAATGGCGTATACGAGGGCAATAGTAGTGGTAGCGACTACGAACTAAATCTGCTCTTGTGTATATGGCTACTCTCGAGCCTTATCCTGTCTGAAGTGATTTATTTACATGACGGGCGAATCGCCCGCGTCGAAACAGAGAGAAGAAGTGTGACGGACCATTCTCTATTTTTCACATTAAGCCAACTGCCCCTGGTGCAGGACTTTAGCACAGGGGATAAAGGAAGTGCCAATTGAAGCTTTTGCACGGATCATAATGATAAAAAATGCCCTTGCCTAATGAGTCAGCACACTCAATGGTCTGGCATCTGTTCAGATGCGTTGTTACCTAATCTGGAACAAATGCTCGGTGTTCGGTAGTGTTTCCCTGACTTGTATTTCTATTTTTATGGTTTCAATAACTCTGGGTTAATTTTATTTATAAAATCCAGCTTTCGAATATTATGCATAAGTGTAAGCTGAAATATGTCGTGATAATATAGGAAACAGAAATTCTGACATTGTATGATATTAATGATTTAGAAAATAGATAGAAAGAACTCTAAATACATAACGAAAAAATTGATTGATATTTTCGTCCTTTTAGAAGTGAAGTTTACAAATAATATCTTTCGAAATTCATAAGATATTTATTTAAAATTGTTGGGTAATGTATTCTTTTTACTTATAAATTTACAATAAAAATATAATCTAAAATAAGTAAGAAAAATAATCTATTAAAATTATATAAGTAAACATAAGACGTAGTAAAAAAAGCAAAGTAATTCCTTGACGAAACCAACATTTATTATTCAAGCGCTTAAGTTTCGTATTATTATTTGTAGTTAAAACGCGAGCCACCACAACGACACTGAAAATCCTTACTAAATCATATGTTTATATTTCTTTCATATAGTTTCAAAGTAATAAAAGAGGATCATCAATATCTCCCAACTAACCACTAACGCAGTACGGAGTAACATAAATAAAAGTGTCAGGCAAAAAAACTAGAACGCTTTAGCACACGATATTCAGTCACTACCAATATTATTCAAAAGAAGCTTATCAAATCATTAACGCTTGGTCATGCAAAAGTTGCTTGCTCATTTTCACACGTCCATCCTTTTAATAAACCTATCAAAGTTCACTAACGAGTTGTCTTTTGAACGTCTTTCAATGCTAAATTTTTAGCTAAGGCGGATGTACAATATTGTTGTGACTAGTCCGAGATTGCCATAAATGAAAAACAAGAATCTTCCTTTCTGTACTCTCTTTTGCATTCGCAAAAAATGCCAATCCACTATATCAGCTACGTTTGCATATATTTGCTTACCATTGGTAGCTACACTCGTAACTGTAATTCGGACGTGTAGGTTACTTTGATTATTCAAACGAATACGCCAAAATAATTTTCGAAAGTCTTAAATACTATAAATATATTGATTATGCGATTCTTATCACTATGGTTTCGTACCTTCAAATCGCCGTTAATACCTTGCAGCCGTTTCTTATCTTAACAATCACAAGTCGAAAACACCTATGTTTTTTTTTTAATTTGCATAAGTTGTGGTTTCGTTACGTGTATAAATTTTCAAAATGCCCACGCTTCATAATATCATTATTGCTTAAAGCTATAAGTTTTCTTATAGTATTACAAAAAAAATATACATTTATTATGCACATGTGCATGTATGTATATATTCTAAATTAAATGAATTAAAGGAAAATTAAAGGGCATTTAAATTGAGCGAGACAGTAATGATTTATTACCTCTTTATTAATAATAATGAATATTTTGATGATCGTACGCATTTTAGATGACATTTTCATTACCTACATATAAAACATGTACAATATAAAAAAAATATTAACAGCGTGAGGTTTGTTGTTGATCATAATTATTAAAAATAATCTATTTCTAAAACTTTTAAGTTCCAACTAAAAATTTAGCTTAAAATACATATGTATGATAAATATTAATGAGGAGGCTATAAATAAATAATATATTGAATAAATAATATGAAATAAATTGATAATTTAATCAGAATATAAACGTTATCTGTATTATATTCTAATGCTGATTGCATATGAGTACATTACATTAAACAATCTTAAACGTTCAATTGTCGTTCGAACTTCATTGTAGTATACAATGTCGTAGTTGAATTTCGTCACGTAAAAGGAAAAATATGACCAAAATCTGCACTCGAGGCATTAATTACGATAAGATTACGCATCGATAAGATCACAACAAGAAAATAATTTTGGATTAAAACCCAGCGAAATCCCATAAGGCATGAGCTTAGGCTCGCGGTGCAAAGAAACGGATAAAGCATCAAGCATTAAGCGCCTGAGCGAACACCAGGTCGTAATCCTCCGTCCGCAAAAAGTCACGCACAAAGAGCAAAATCCAGGAGGTGCAGTCTTTTGTCGCGCGGGGAAGGCACGAGCGAGGGAAGAAGGGAGGACGAGAATGATTTGCTCGCATTAAGCGAATTTATAGAGACATAATCCGGTGCTCGTCGGCCGCCAAAGCGGCAAATGAATTTCATTATACATTATAATAACGGATGCGCAATCGTAAATCCCACAACAGTTAAACTCTCGCGCACGCGTTCCATTGTCTCTCGCAAAGATGAGACCTGGATGAGATATTATACACACCGGCTTTTTCGTGAATGTCGTCACGGCTTTCAGCACCGCTCTTTATTGCGTAATGCGCGCACAATATCGAGTCCGTGATTTACGCCGACGTCCGTTAAATTCGCCGCGAGTCCCCTGCCAAGGTACGCTGTTAGGTATCGCCTTGTATACCGTCGATGCGCCCTCGATAAAGACGAGACGATAATTAAGTGCTTAGGCTTGTTTCTATTGCGATACTTCGCAGTGGCAACAAAATGTTGAGGAGGGCAACGATCGAGTCGTTGAAAGCATTGGTCGCTTCACTGTGGTCGAATTTCACAAATGACTTTCCACAATTTTCACGGGCCGAAAATGAAATGCACTTGCCATTAATCAGGCCTTTATTGTAATGTGCACTCTATAGTGAAAAGAATCATTCAGCAAAGTCAAGCTTAATGATTTGATAGCATTACCTCGAGTACTCATAAGATGTATACATTGCAGATAAGTACGTGAAATAAAAGTGCAATGGCTCAAAGCTGTAGTAACAAATAAATTTTCAGAGATTTTAATGGCCTGGGGCAGGCAAGATTTATTTCTAAATGCGTATGAAATTTCTAATTCCCGAGGTGGCGCTGTAAATTTGATCGAGATAAATTTGCCGCATGGGGTACGAATGAGTACTTTTTAAGATTCTGAGTTATAAGATAAAAGTTTTGAGGTTTGAAGCTAACGTGCCCGGGCAATCGAAAAGAGAAAAACAAATATACGAGTATCCGATTCGTCTTATGCACCATATGGAAACAAATCGATGTACCGAGCATGGGTGGACAGAAAGTTGGCCGATACTGGTAGGCGTACGATACTTGGGTGGAATGAAAACGATCCGTTGCCGAATAAGTATTTTTATTATAATATAATATAATATAATATAATATAATATAATATAATATAATATAATATAAAATAATTATAATATAATAAAATTAGCCAAGCAGCCAGGATAATTCGATACTCGCCATCGCTCATGGTTAAAGACAATGGTGTCATCTCAAACAGAAGAAAGAGATGAAAACTAATAATCTGCATCTAAAGGTGGACAGAGGAGAAGAAATGAAAGGAGAGAATAGTACATTGCTTTCAGTTTGTAGTGTACATTTTACACGTATACTAATGTTTGGGTAGATAATGCATCCGATCCGGGCGAATGACGTTCTTCGCGCCTTTCATTCACGGTGCAGGGGAATGTGAAAGAGACTCCACAGAATCTACCACTGAGATTATTCTTGGCCCGCGGAAACTCAATTTTCATGCCTCGCTCAAGAGTGGAATGCTACAGCTCTGCTTTATAGAGGGAAGAAAAATGGTCAGATAAATTGTCTATGCTTCCGTTACCATTTCGTAACTCGGTTACCTTATGCGATTTGCGGACGCTGAATTTCTCAACTGCTCGTACTTACCTACTATACTCATATGTATTATTTATTGCACTCGTTATTTATATATTTTTCGCTTTTGGTAGTTCAACCTTCCTAATAATACAGCCCGATAAGAAAATTGTAATAAATCTGTTGATTACTAAATAAAATTAATTTAGTAATACTTTGTAAAATTTAAATCCTTCATAGTTCTTTGTATGTTTAATCTACGTATTGCCTATTGCTAGGTAAGAATGATCCGTGATTGTTTATAATTTTACTGTAAAGTCATATATTGATAAACGTTTGTATTTCAAATTATGGAATTCACGACTGCGCCGTATCTAAATTTTCTTAATTGTGATAAAAACGCAAAGTCAAGGATTTGTACAGTTATCACGTGCAAATTAAATAAATGTCAAAATATAGACATATTTTATTATATCGGTAGTAGGCTGCAATGCAACGAAGAGAGTTCTATTTAAATAATATTTTGGCATTTAGAGTGGAACGGAACGGTAATTTTGGCTAGCGCAAGCCGCGTTCTTACCTCGGGATTATGTATCTTTGAAGCGAAAAGCGTGTCGCGTGGAGATAAAACGAAAAATAATAAGCTGACAGGATGGAGACAGGGCAAAAATAGGGGGTATACTTGAGAGGAGGCCGGGGCATGACTTACGAGGAGCTCGGGGCAGTTTTGGAGGCCCGGCTCGAAAATACGCCCTCTCCAGGTCCGCTCTGATTACCTTTGCTACCCACAGTCCCATTCTGCAGTTTTTTATCCCCAGTGATGCGCATAAATCGGGAACTAAATATAGGACTGGCGCTCGTGAGCGGTGAAAAAATTAATAGAGATGCGAGAATACAATATTTCATTTTTAGCTATTTTTTATCCTTGCTCGTTCATTTTCGTTGTTAAGCATTATATCGGAATGCTCAGATTGCGAAATGTGTGCGTAAGTAAAGACTTGGCAATCTTGTTGCAAACATGTGCAATATATGTCATTATGAATATATTACCATGAAAATATTTTCATAATAAAATCGATGGAGTCATTCTCAGAGTTTGACGTTCGGAGAAAGTCGGGACAACGGTAGTTTTAACGTTGTAAACTATACTTAATGCACTTTGATCTCAATAACAAAGAAAACTTACGGTATAGATTCAAAATATTACGCTCTAAGTGCCATAACTAAAAACCAACGAATTATATCGTTATATATGTATATGTACGTAGTAGCAGAAAAAGAGCTGAAAATAAAGTGTACTATATTTTTTTTGCATATTATTCTTCAAAAGCGATCGCATGAATACAAAACTTCTTCAAAACACTAATATCATTTGGCATTCTCATTACGACACCTAAAAGTTCTGTTCAGAATGAATTCAAATATTTCTTTTTATTTAATATCGGTGTATAGTAGTCGTCTACCTTGGTCTTTTTCTTCTTCGTGTACATTATACAATATATTTTTAGGTGATTAGACCAATGAGATTTTTACAGTTTCGTAGAAATTTATGCAGGTATATATACTGCGTATAAATTGTTAAAGAATTTGTCATGCGATAATATAAATAATGTAAAAATATCATTGTGTAACCTCATGAGAAAATATTAATAAAGCAACTACTGTTTTTAATTAATTTGAGTATCTTTTTGCACAATTGTAATAAAGCAATGAAGTGAACATGCAAATTTTCGAAATTTAAATCTCCCGGAGATTGTTGTTATTGCTGTTGTTAGTTCTTTTTTAGTTTTTCTAGTTATTCAGCTGTACATATTTCTAACGATAATTTATATATAAATAGCAACATATGAATTCAACATTTTCTATTCAACATTGAATAGCAACATATTTAGGAATAAAGTCGAGAATAAAACTGTTCCTTAAATTTCTAGATGATATTTATTAATATTGCTTATTTAAAAAAAATAGTAGAATAATTGCTCAATAACAATGTTGATTAGCTTAAATTTGGCTCTTTAAAGTATACGTTCTAGACACATCATTATGCTTAATTTTTTTTTTAATGCTGATAAATTCGTATGTACAAGAAAAAAGTCCAAGAACGCAATGAAAATGGTTTTTAACCGACCCCATGGTACTCGTCCTAGTAATCATCTAGCCGAGAACGATATTTTTTCAAAAACGATCCTAAACAGGAGGCCACAAAATAGAATATGTATATTATGTCCATAATACTTAAGATTCATTGGCCTTGTGTTTCGTTCCAAAATATCTTTCCAAGCAGATCTTTTAACCAAAAAGAGAAACAGTCTTGAAAATACATTGAAAAGTATAACTTGAAATATACGATTAATCATGAACATAGTAAAAAGCAAAAAGTAAAAAATAAATATTTTAAAAATTTATAGTGTACTTATAGATCTTTATTCTAACTCCTAATGAGAATAATATATATACAAGAAATAATTATATCACTTGCATTCTACTATATTATGCAAGTTATCTTTAGTTTCTATAGAAATAAAATGTGAAAAATTAACTTGCGTAACGAGATTTCTAATATCAAAGTCCATTTTTTTTCAAAGCCTCATTTTTCTAGATTTGAGATGGCTCTCATTAATCAGCCTTTCCCACTTAAGCAAGCAAGTTAAAGGTAATTAAGCAAGAGCCTCTAAGAATTCTTAGGAAAATTTCAGAGTCTATTTACAATGTCCGGAGCAAGTATAAGACAACGGACTGAAATATATATATATAAAGTTTCCACGGCAGACATGAAGTGGTAAAGTGCGCTTGTGAAATTCCAAATCGTTAAGAGCTGTTGATCACTCTAAACGATGATCGAGTCATGGGGCGATAAACCGAGAAAAAGTCCATCGAAAGCAAGAGAAGAAAAGACTACGAACATATAAGCCTTTATTTATCGGAAATGCTAGTTCGCAATCTCCCGTCATTTAGGGTCGATTTACAGATAGCCTCTCGAGAAGAAAAGTAAAGCTATAGATGGATAGATGGATATATATGTACAGAGAGAGAGAAAGAGAGAGAGAGAGAGAGCGAGTGAGTTAGAGACAAGAGAAGATAAAGAATTATATGCGCGTTCGGCATCGGGGCGAGAATAAATCAAAATTCGCACAGAACCCCCTAATCATCTTGTTTTCCGTGCAACCCTTCGCACCGACCGGTATATTGTCAGAGCATGCGTTCGC
>JAPYYT010001270.1:0-29290 GCA_030522565.1 Ceratosolen corneri
GTACTAGCCAAGCGAGCGGCGGTCACACACACACACACAACACACACACACACGTCCAACGGGCCACGCACACCATCGCCAAATGTAACCCCTTACAATAATGGCGCCGCTTGTCTCTGTCGGTAAGCGTGTGCGTGTATGCGCTTTCGCCGCCGCCGCCACGATCTCTTGGACGACGACGCTTGGCCTCTCGCTCCCGCAGCCGCGCTCGCCCGCGGCGTACCTCGTCCCCCCTCTCCCGGGGTAAGGCTACTACCCCGGCACGCGGTACCAGCTGGTAAACAGAACCGACCAATCGGGGCCCGGCCTTACCCAGCCCCAGCCAATCCCCGGCCGTTGAGGTGCGCCAAAATGAATGGGAGCCCGCGACTGTGTTGGTGCGCGCCGACTCACGCTCTCTACCTACCTACCTACTACCTATCCACCTCTCGCTCTCTCTCGCTTTGAATCTCGCCTCGACTCTCTCTCGCCTCGACTCTCTCTCTCGCTTTGAATCTCTCTCGCTCTTACTCTCTCTCGCTCTTACTCTCTCTCTATATATACACGCACACGTAGCGCCCGCGCGCTTAAACACATATAAATACATTCTTGGATACGCCATACTTACATGCATGCACGCGCATATATATGTATATGTATATATGGGGGGCGTGTGTGTGTTTCTCCGGCTCCGGCCTGCCGATGCCTTTACGTTCTGTCGCACTTGCTCCGACGGTGTCTTACTCGCACTTACTTCTTGACTTGGACACGACGCACTCTGCTCTCCGCTCCGTCTCTCTTTCGCGTGCTCGCCCGCGCTCTAGCAGCCCGATACAAGGAGAGAGAGAGAGAGAGAGAGACATAGAGTGAGAGTGAGAGAGGGAAATATATACGCTGTCTTCCCCGACGGGACTGTCACACTGTACCGTGCGCTCGCCACGTTGCCTCGGGACTGTGCATTGTATGGCCGTCTTCTCTTGCACGGTCCTCCTCGTCCTTACCGACTCGCCTCAGTCTATCTCATCTCCCTTCCGCCACCCCCCCCTCCGCCCCGATCGCTCTCTCGCTCTCGTTGCTGGTCACGCTGCTTTTTTTATTCCTCCTTTCCTTCTCCTTCTGACTCACTCCCTTTCTCTCACCCTCGCAAGTCTGACTCGGGCTTTCTTTGGCCTCGATAGCCATCTCCTTGTCGCTGTCAAGCGCAATACCAACGCGCGCGCACTACTCTATCCTTCCATCTCTCCCTCTCTCGCTCGCTCTCTCTCTCTTCTCGCTCTCTATATCCATCTATCTCGTTCCCTTCTGCGAGTATCTTCGTCTTGCAGCTCTCTCTCTCTCTTCCTTCTCGCTCGACCGGTCGCTTATATATCTCTTGCCTCTCGAGCCCTCCCCGTCCTCGCGCAGCGCTGACAAAGTCCGAGGGAGCGAGAATGCAGCGGAGAACGGAGTGGCTCTTCTGCGCACGGCGAGCGAGCCCGACGAGTCACATTGGTCTCTCGCGAGAAGAAAGAGGGCGGCGAGTGAGGAGGTAGCGGTGGAGATCGCTTAAGCACTTGCCTCTTGCCTCTAGCGAAATAGGAGCATTTTTTTGTAGCCGCCGTTGCGCGATCGTCTATTATTACTTCTTTAAGAGTATCTTTATACGGCTGACGAGAGATAGTGTCAATAGCGGAATGAAAATGTTTGCTTCGAGCCGCCGCCGGGGCGCACACGCGCACACCGCGCCTCTCTCTCTCTCTCACTCTTTATCGTTCCGTTTCCTTTTGTTTACGTCCGACTGAATCCACAATTTACACTGCGTAATGATTTATCGCGTAATAACGTTATGCTTAATGAACCTGCTCCTTTTTCTTTCCCTTCCTTTTCCTTCGGCGCTTACGACTGTCTCTGCGGTTTTTCGATGACAATTAATTTGCAACGTTCGTAAAACGTTACTTTTCATTTTTTCAGTGACTTTGCAAACGTTTATTGCACTCGTAATGGATAATTATCACAGCATTAATTCACATTACCAATAGCAATTAATAATAATCACAACGAGAAAAAGAAAAAAGTAAATGATTATTACTCACCGACTCGCATCTGATCCCTGAAACAAACATGAGAATGCACATTAATTTTCATTCGATACTAGGATTTTGCGCTCTACTTATGCGACTTATGCTCTAAAAGTAACAACATTATCTTATAATATAAGGCTAACTGCCAAATTCATTGCAGCCTTTTGTGATTTAAGAACCTCTAGTCGTAATGTACTCGAGACAAAAGCTCAATTTCCAATTGAATGCTACAGAAATTAACATGTTACACCATAATTTGATGGTATATGTTATAGGGCCAAGTATCAAGGTTAGAATAAATATAAGGCTACGAGGATGTATTGGAGGAGCTTTTGTGGCACTTGTCTCTTGTTGAATAAAATTGCATTAAACAAAATTCCGCCATTTGGAGAAAGATTTGTAATTGTTGAAAGGAAAGCATTAATAGCATTAATCATCGCGTCCATTTTACAAAATTAGTTTTTAATCTTCGCCCTCTTCGTTTCCACAAATAGCGCGTGAAAATTATAAATTCTTTGTTTGGCTGGAATTTTTTTCGCCACTATTTTGCCGCCGAGCGACAATCTCATCTCGATTGGCAATTATCACGAGGAAAGCTCCTCGGAATTCGTATAATATTCCCTCCAAAGGACGACCACCGCTGATATTTCGATTATTCGACCACAAAGCATTTAACTGCGCATTGAAGATGGCCACCTAATGATAAATCATTGGCATAAATGTTTGTCCGCGTCTCACCGAGGAAAGCACTGACAATGCCAGCACAAGCCCTCGCGCAGTCCACCAATAACAGTTCCACAAATAATTACACAGGCCAAAGTGTTTATGCCATTTGCAACAATAATGCAGCATTTAAAATGGACGGCAGCGTATGGAGAAAAATAGAACGTGAGCCTGCATAAAGCGACACATTATCTCCACCGAGTAGGGAAAAAAAAATGAAAAATGGTTTCGGAGTACGGAGCAAACTTTAGGCGTGGCTCCTTGTCCAGGTATATGTTATAGGCGTACTTTTACATATTACAGCAGCAACAGCAGCATCAGCAACAGCAGCATCAGCAACAGCAGCATTGCATTTTGTGACCTCGACATGTGGTGGATTGCCTTCATCCCCTGACGCACGGACTCGCTCCAAGACGAATGGCTCGCCCTTAAAGTCTTTCTGCGGCTTTGCTTTCACTCTCTTTCTCTCTCGCAGCGCCCGAAAATCTTTCCCGAAACCGCGCCCATACATAAGGCTTTTGTAGACACCGCCCAAGTGCTCTCGGATACTTCCTGCGTCAATATCACTCCGAATTACAAAGAGAAAAATGTCCATGTTTCTCATCTGCAGTGCCCATCGGTAGTGAAAAATCTTTGATCCATCTGGTGCGCAAAGAGAGAAAAGATGTTTGTTAACCCCGACCCAGCAGCGCCTCCTTCCATATCTCAGAAATAAAACACCAAAATACTTAAACTTTAACAAATATCGCGATAAAGCATACGCTTTAAAAGACACTTATGGCCCTGCGTGGTATATATTAGCTCGTATTTATATCATCGTGGCATTTTATATTATCCGACCTATGATTTATATTTTTCAGAAGTTCATCAATAACGGCGTTTACTGAGGCACACGAGACTCTTATAACTAACTACCAGCCTAACCAACATTACATTAATATTTTCTATAGCCATTCGCTAGCCCAGCTCAATTGATTATTAAACATTGCATATTCTAATAATGCTAATTGCTCCGACGAGTAATTGGCAAATTTACGAAAATTTTCTTCTCTCCCTTAGCCAAATGTACTGCTTCACGGAATAATTATATATATTGCACTTATAAATGCAATTTAATTTGCAATTTTAATAAGCCGATTATGGCACAATAGGAAGTATTAATGTACTCAAAGTTTCGAAAAAATATTTCCTTTGGAAATGCACGTAGCTTTTCATTGGATGTAATGTTCGGTGAGGCGGTAAAAGAGATTTTTAATCAATCGAATGTCACATTCGGAGAATTATTTTTGACTCAAATGTTAACTATTATATTAATATTATGACAGGAGAGTCAATGAGATTCTCTTTGCTAGGATAACATTTATTTATACAAGAAAAGCATTCGTTTTACGTTTGATGCAGGCATGCTTTACAAATATCTTCGAAGCTTATCGTTTATAAAATGGAATTTGCAAAATTTCTCAAAATTCGAGAATCCTTCTTATCAATAGATGCAAAATAATTTTCCAAACAAAGTGTCGGGTGACCACATATTGACTAATTAACAAAAATAAACATGCGTATTTTATTTATTTTTTTTTATTTTATCAGTAGTAAATAGTTGAGAAATTATTTCATTGTTATCTGAATGTAAACTAGAAGTTATTGTTACGCAAAAGCAATCGATATTCAGTTAAAAATGTGAATTATTGCGCAAAAATTGGAGCTCATACACTGGCAATTATAATAAACGAACATTATATTATCGATAGTTAATTATTAACATAATTTAATCTAATTTCGTTGCAATAGATTTGATTGCAAGAAATTTTATTGCATATTAAGTGTGTATACTATGGAAAATTAACTTGGATAAATTTTACATGAATATTAGAATATCAACAATGATTACACGAGTTACACTGCTCTTTCAAGCATAATAAACCATTTTTAATAGCTCTTAACGCACACGCTCATTTTGTTATTAAATATATTGCGATAAGGCACTTTGTAATAAATGTCTAATGATAAGTGTATAGTTATTGCGGCAACAAGCTAATATCAAGCTGAATTAAGTTACCAACACCGAAAGTATTTAGAAACTATTTCATACGATTATCACGTGATTACAACACACACACGAACTTTTACTGCACACGAAATATTAAGATATTACAGTCAGTGTAATCGTTCCAATATACAATAAACCGAGCATACTCGGTCCGTTCTATTTATAAGACATTTCCCATAGCACTCTTGCGATAATATTCATTAATATTATTAGCATTCTCGTTAAATTATACTTTGCCGACCATTAAGGTCGGATGTATTCTGCCCTAAAAATTCTGCCATTAACTTTCCCCAGCTTCAAATGCTTCAATATTATAATAATTATTGATTGATCGAACGAGCCTCTCAAGTTCCAATAACATTTTTACAGCTAATTTCCACTGGTAATCCACCAATCAGCACAATTATATTATTATATAACAATAGATATTAGAAGAATTAAAGAAACTACAATGCAAATGAAATTTTCGCTCAAACATTTAATAAGCGTGCCCGTTTGTATACTAATTTCACGAATGCATTCCATTTCCCTGATACAATAAATATGCGACTCTCTTCGAGCCCACACGGCCGCACGTCATTATAAAAGCATCACGTGGGAATTGCGATACTCAATGAAATTGCTTATCGTAAATAGCGAATTGCCGTCCGAATAAATCGTTAAAGGCGAGCCCGCAAGCCTCACATGTGACGGGTGTCTTGCGTGGAGATCGATAGATCAAGGCCCGGCAATGTACACGCAACGCCCCGTCCACATCCCATATTCCGTGCACATAGATCAACTTCAAATACCAATCACGCGTCTCGTTGCAGATGCACGTAGTACAGTTCTACATTCCAAATTCGTCAGGAGTATTATCATTCGGGCAAGCAGCTCACGTAGCCACCACCGTCATGATAGGGATACATTTTTAAAAAGCTAGATCAACGAAAGGAGACGCTTCTCCCTACAGACGATGACTGTCAATTCTCGAGGAATTTCCGGGAAATTGTTGCTTTATTAGCCTATCACTCGCAAATATTCGAAGCAATAATTGCGCGACTTTATGCGCCAACGTGAGGCTGCTGGGAAAACTGTTTTAGTATATTAAATGCACGGAAAATCATGCATCATATGGATGATTTGAATTCATCGACATTATTATTGAAGAAATATACTCTACTTGGCCAAGTCTCCAATTTAATGGAAGGACTTAATTCTTCGTAAGCAATACTTTATTACGAAAAATACTAAAAGTCAACGCATTCATAATGTTAAAATCTGTACATAATTAGAGTAATTTGTCGATAATTCACGTGATAATTCACAATCCACGTCCATGCGAAAGTCATTATTAAATTATTAGTATTAAATTGTTGCATTAATTAATTGGTTTTTATGGCTCAGTAGATTCTCCTAGAAATTTCGAATCTTAAATTTTTTAAGACAATGTAGCACGTATTAAAGAAAAATTATGCACAATACGGAAATATTCTCTTAAATATTCTATTCTAAAATATGCCTTGTTTTGAAAATGAAATGAATTGGCAAAAGATGAATTTTGCAATTTATTATATACATTTTTGATACATTACTTGTATTATTAAGATATCTAAATTGATAAACTAATAATAAGTAAAGAACAAAATGAGCAAATGAATAATGTAATTTGAAATACTTATATTTGCAAGAATATTTTAAAGCAAATGTACAAGCGTAACAAATATTTATTTGCAAGTCTAAATATTTAAAATAATAAATAATGAATATTAATTGGTTGAACGTATCTCCAATTGATATGAAGTGAAATTTACTTTTAACGAGACTCCCTTGCAAGAATAAAATTTAACATTACACATCATTTTAATAGATAATACTATTTATCAATTAATTATTAATCCACTTGGTTATTTAAAGCAGAATGAAATGCCAGAGTCTGCAAAAGAAATAATGAAAATATGGAAATCACATAAAGTTATATAAAAAAGAAAGGGAAAAGTGTAATTAAAAGTATGTTTTAAAAATGTTTTTGATAAGTTTATTGGTAAACAAATCGACGAATCATACTACTTTCAGTTATAATTACATTTTTATGTATATTATTTGCATCCTTGAATATTTCCTAATGCTAGTTATTATGCTTATAACATTTTGTAATTTATTACACGATAATTATTCAGAATGAATATGTATGACTACATTAACAAGCGTTTATCCTTGTATTTAATTCTAATATGAGCATTTTATAATTTTCCTAATTGTATAATAATAAATGCAAAAACTACTAACTTTTAATGAACAATTTTATAATCAGGCATCGATGTTTTTGGAAAAATCATCGTGAAAACTATTGGATAAAAATGAAATTTTACATCCTTCGTAAATTAATTTCATAAACATTTTTCGCTCTCCAACAATGCATATAATGTAATATAATAAATATTCAAGATCAAAAACTAAGACGAATGAATCAATTGGAATAAATTTATTTTACACTAAAGTCAGAAACTAATTTAATATACGTAACTTTCATTAGGTATTCGTATCATGGAATTATCAAAACTTTTTTCTCGCAAAGTCATAATAATTATTGTATGAAAGTGGCGATAAAACGGGTAATTTCATTTAAAAATATTACAATATTTATATGCAGTTCTCCAGTAATGATCAATTAAACAAATGAACTTTTGTAATTAGCAACAATGAAAATTAATATTCCAAATGCACTTCCATATTTATTCTTTATCTGTATATCACGTGTCACTTCCACAGGCACCAGTAATTACAAGTCAAACATACATTTATTTATTACATATGCTTATTAAGTGGGTGGTATTGTCTAGTCTAATTGAAATTCCATGTCATTTTAGCGATGTGTTTACTGAAAATTGAATACGTGAAATGCATATGAAAATGCGAATTACTTGATCGATTCGCAAAATATAATTTAGAGAATTTCTCTAAGCGGACCTTTAAATAAAATACTAAAATATACAGATGATAATGTTATTATTATTGACTTTCAATGGCCGATAACGGGACATAAAAATTAATTATGGTTAATTGCATGTAGTTGTTATCTTCGTGCGCATTGTAGATTTAAATAATGAAAATTAAGATATTTCGTGTATTTTTACTAAAGTTTCAAATGCTGAATAATAGGAAGATTTCGTAAAATTTTACATTCCAATGATCGATCGTTTATGTAAAGGAAAATCTTGGAGGGAGTAATAGTTAACACTTTAATATAAATATCTGGCTAGGCTTATGGAATAGGAATGGCAGCTTGAAAAATATCTGTCATGCCCCGGCATTAAATACAAAATCAATAAGCGAACGGCTCAATTCGTGCCAAGTGTGAATCTACTGGTCTTACATAATGTAACGATGTGTTACGGTAGAAATAAATATGTAGTAGTCAATACATCGCCGAAGCACTTGCTGAAAGTATTCAATAGACAGAATTAACGAAGTATTGTGCAGTTTACACACCAATCCACACACACACACACATATATATTATTGGCATTTCACATAACGATATCATTATAAGACCACATGGAAAATAGATTATAAATAATTTCTAGCCCTTTGTGGCAGAAAAGCATTTCGATACTTCCACCGCAAAAATTGATTATATTGTAAAAAAGCTGATATATGTGACTTTGTATGAAGAAATATTACATTTCGCTTAAAACCTCCATTAAATGAAGTATAATTTTAATGGATTTCATTTACCAGCTACACAATGTCCCACATATTTCCTTATATGTTCGCAATTTCTTACAGGCGAATGAAGACAAATTTCAAATTGCATTTTATTTGCTGACGTGATAATGTCACACCATAATTATAAGCAAGTAATTGAGAGGAAATCGTAAGATTTTTATGTATCAATGGCATTTATTTAAAAATGTAATATATATATAACGGGCACTTTGTGTATTTACGTGTTGGTCAATAAATTCATAATGAGCTCGTTAATATTGCAATTCTAATGTTAAACCAGCCGATTAGCGCTTGATAAACGATGTACGCCTACCTCCTTACAACAAGTAAAAGTCAAATCTAGTGCAACAGTCTTATACGCAGTATTATTATTATTATTACTATTATTACCTAATTTAATAATGCCTTAATAGTTTCATATCTTTTGCTCGCGCGTAGACGCAGCTACTCGAATGTAAACATTTTAAGCGGAGAATTATGAAGTTGAAGTCAAAAGCAGCAAAAACGACCCAATCGAACGGCAATTTTAAGAAGCGAGAAATGAAATATTAAGATCATACAGAACTGGGGAGTTTGCAATGCGAACTCGGCAATTACCTGGCCAACCTACCAGTCGATAATTCCACTTCCGTGTGCACTTCCGTGGCCGATCGGTACGAGCCTCCGCAGGTGTACGCGCAGACGCGCGCACGCACACAAGTGCAGTCAGGCTCATACGTCCCGAGTCATAAGCGGGCAGCTATTGCATGCATTTTTGGGCGAATTGGTGAGCTTCGGGGGAGATTAATGCCCGAGAGAGAGTGTAAATTGCGGCTGCGTTAAGTATAAGCCAGCGCACACACCTATGCGAGGCCAATTGACGACAGGAGTAGATGGGAGTTTGTTGGAGTTGTGGGGAGAGAGAGAGAGAGGTGTAATATGGGAGAAATGGCTGGAAAAGGAGGCAAATCAGCCGGCGGCAGGCTTTCTTCAAAATTACGCTCGAAAACTCGTCTTCCCACTCTGAAACTTTGGAATCTGCCTGACGCGGCAGTGTACCTTACGCCTGTGTACCTTGGCGCAAGTACATGAATGCCTACGTCGCGTATGCACATTGTCTACTTGGCTCTACGCGCATGAATATATGCGTGCACACTTTCCCGCAAATGGAAAGAATAGTGGGAGGAGGGCGAGGGGTCGAACTCGCCGGGGAGAGGGCAGAAGCGGCGGGTGGGTGGGAGGTGCGGGCAGGGAAGGGGAAGTAAGGAGCTCGCGAGAAATGGGCGGTGGTCCCTGAGATAGTTGGACTATCAGTATAAACGGAGAGGAGACATAGTTCTGGAATCCAAAAGACACCTGACGCGCCATCTACGAGAAGATCACCCAAATCTGTCCCTGTCTAATCTTTTTCTTCCCACGCGCCTTTTTCCCTCCTCAATTGTTTTTCTCTCCCTCTATACACACACACATATATATATCCTTCCATCACCTTCACTCTTTGTCTATCTATAATTTTCATTCTCTCCTTATTCTTCTCTTAAATTTCATTCTCTTTATTAAATAATTTCAATATACGGCTTTGCAAATATACTTTCGAGCATTACTAATGATCTACAGGATATATATGTCATTCTAAGAGTGTACTCTTGATAATTTGCCACCACATGGAAAAACGTAACTTTCACTGTTATTGTTGTAATAATACCGTAATGCTCTAAGCAATTTTTCATTATTAAACGTAAAAAATGTATCTTTATATTAATTGGCGATAATCACTTGTTCGTGGACTGGCACGTTTGCAGTTAAAATCCTCCAACAACAAATTGGTCTCTGCTATTTTATAAATATTCCAATTGATTAATACGTTTATTAATACACAGTCGTATAAAATACTAGAACTCATAAAGTAAAGGAAAACCGAATTTATTAATTACGCTGACATTTTTTTAAATGCCTGACCGGATTGAACAGTAACCACTTGCCTGCCTTACCGATTGGGTCTTTCCGAGTTGTGGCAGCCAATTGTAGGAATCGAAGTGGCGTCGAACCAACGGCCGATTGGCCATTCAAAAGACGACTCTCACTTATTATTTGTCGTCGAGTTCACGCGCCTCCAAAGCCACCGGCTAACCGCTCTTATTAATTATAACGAACAGAGTGGCATACGCGCGGCATCCAAGGGCTAAAGTAAATCAATGTCCGTGAATGCGTCGATATCTATGCCTTTACCACAGGGTGGGCCATGTTATTTTATACTGTATCACACCCCCTGCTCGTGCTTCATTCGCGCATGTATAAAGGAAGTCCTTGGGTAAGCGATATTTAAATTTAATACCTTGTTCGAGCCTGTCCTCAAGTCAATTGAGGTCGTCATCCTTTTTTCGTCCTTTGTCTCGACAAACGATTATCAACATTCCAACTTTTTCCGTCAATACGCGCTAAAAAGAACCAGATAAAATAAAAGGGGGAGAGAGCAAATAAAAAGTAAATGGCCTAAATCAATTAATTGAATAAATAATCCGAGGTCTTCAAAATAATAAAATGGGATTTTAATAATGCAATTAAGGTGAGGTGAGGCGAAATGTGATGGAAAATGTTGGATATAAAATGTAATTTACGAGACTGCTTGCGAGATTTACAAAATTGACATTAGAAATTATTGAAGCTTAAATTTGCAAAAGCTCAGGATCATGTGAAATTAATTCAAGAACATATTGCACATTTAGGTAATCAAACTCTCGAGGATACGACGGCCTCATAGAAATTATATAAAATATGAAATGGAAGAATAATGGAAGTTTTAGTGAAAATTAAGTGCTCGCGACACTCTACGACTTCTTTTCCTATCCATTGTGTAATGCGAGGGCGCGCTATCGGAGAATTATTTTTCAAATTGTTAATTTTACATTGCCATTGACTTTATTATATGCATTACGATATGGGCGAAGATATCGTGGCAAAAAAGAATCTCTCTTTTTTTCTCGTTTTTTTTCCCCTTTCTTTTTTAGATAAAGCAATATCTTATGGAAGGAGATTAACATATCATACTCTTGCGAGAATAACTTACTTTATTTCCACGCGAGAGAAGCGAAAATCCTTGCATGCATTATTAAAATCTTAACGCACGAATAATAAAATGAAATGAATATAACATTGTAGGCGTTTTTCTTTTATAAATAATAAATAAGGCACATAGACGCTCAAGACCTAAAGGATAACAACAACAACAACAACAGCAACGAAAAAAAGGGACAAGAACGAGAATAAAGAAGAAGAGGAAGAAGAAGAAGAAGAAGAGGAAGAAGAAGAAGAAGAAGAAGAGGACGAAGAGGAAGAAACAAAGGAACGGGTAAAGAGGAGAGAATGAGAGAAAAAGACAGGAAAGTGAATAAAAGGCGGTGTTGGTGTTAGTATGGTATGGAAGGCCATATGGCATGGAGATAAAGAGGAGTGATAAGGAAGGTCCCGGAGTAGGCCTACAAAGTCGCAGTGAAGCGCGCGTATCCTTGTCAGTCGTGTTATTCGCGCGCAGCGAGGAGACACGTGACGTGACCGTGACAGGGCGCGGGGGTTATTCGACCGCGGCAACGTAGCCAACCTACCAACAGCGGAGAGCCACTTAACGACATCAGCTGAGCGGACTTGTGACTCGATGCGTTTTACTGCTGCTTTACGACGCTTTATTGCGTCATCAAAACATAAAATGCCGCGCCATGCCGTGGCAGAGCAACGAGACCGAGTGAGCGCGTGCACGCGTCGCTACGCCCCCACTTTTCCCGCTTTTGCTCGGAGGGATTGTCATACGGGAGTCGGCGATCGCTTTCGATCCTCGTGCTCCTCCTCCTCCTCCCTAAGCCTCCAGTCCTGGAAATTCGCCTCCACTTCTTCTTACGCTTATAAAGGCGGATTTAGCCTACGCACCAACATTGCTTGCAATTTACCTGCACCGCCGCCACTCTACCCTCAAACGAACACTATTGCCCAATATTCTTCGAGGGCCGGTGCATCTTCTCTCTCTCTCTCACTCACTCTCTCTCAATATATATTGAGAAGTGCAATCGAAACCCATTGGACTTACTAAGCAAATTCACTTGCACCGTCAGACTCTGCTTCCATATTACAAGTTTCTATATCAACGAGCTTCGTGTATTGAGAAAAACTCATTACGCTAATATTTTCGACCACCATATCTCATTTATTTATCGTTAGAGCTTCTTTCCGCAGTGTCCTATCAATGTAAAGAACGCGGAAGAATTTTCCCATCAGAGGTTAGGCTACATTCGGCATTTTGCTTTATCGCTTTTCTCCTCTGATAAATACTCGCTGACAATCTATTACATTTCCAATTTGGCAGACGTTCCCAATTCATAAATAGCCATTGTCAATTAATAAAATAAGACGCTCCACGTACTCATACGATCGAACAATTTGTCGAGTGGACAACAAATCAGCAACGCTAGTTTCCAACTGGAATAACATTTTTTTTTGTTGCCTTTATCGATCATTTGGGCCGTAAAGTCTTGGCTTCGGCCGCGTTATTTATTTTTGAATAAAAGCATTCGGTGATATACATCGCATCCCCTCGGAGATCCGAGTCCCTATTGACATATAAAAATGACAATCGACTCTTGCCGAAGTGGCTTTACACCATACACCAGCCAATATAAACATGACTAGAATCTCATCTATTAATATTCCAATAATGTAGCCGAGAGAGAGTATAAAGTCCATCGCGCATATTAAAATCATCTCGCAGCCATTCAAGAGGCAAAGTTAAGCCATTTCGAAACTCATCGGCTCCACGACTGAGATATTATTACGGCAGCGCATCGATGCCATTGTAACCAACCTTCCCCCCCCCCCCCCGACTTATAAATACGTGAAATTATTTCGAAACCTCTCCTTGCCAGCATTCCACGAAAACAACATCCGACGCTCCGCGTTGCCACACTCGCTCTCGCAAACAGGAGACGGACGCCTAAGGCTCGAGGAAAGCCGAGCTTCGTTCTCCCATCCTCGCCCCCGCCACCCCGCCGCAGCCACCAATCAATAATCCCTCGGGCGCTCGACGAAATTACAGCCCACCTAATAACCAGCGCCATTGCCAATCGTCTCGCTTTATCTCCACATGGACTCGATAAAGGCAACGGATAAAGGAACGGATCCTCCGCATTGGCAAGAAACGTCACGGTGGCCCCATCGATTAGACCGCGACGCTCGTCACGACGCAGCCCCGCGCCATCATCAGCCACGCCGCGAGTTTGCGCAATTACCGAGGCTCCCCTCGTCAACGGCCCATCCTGCCCCACGTCAGCACCCAGAAGACCCCCAGACGACGGCGCGACTCGCCCTCGGCCCAGCCGTACTCCCGCATTCCCGAGTGAGAGTGACGTGCCGGTGGCGTCATCTGCCGGGGGGTTGCCAAAGTGGCTGCGTCGAGTGGCTGCGAGCGAGCGGGTCCCGCTAAACCCTCCTGCCGCACCGACCGAACTCCGACCCCCCGACCCGTTGGCGAAAAGTCTGCCTCTATCCTATCCTCCCTTGCACCCGAGGACCCCCGGGCGGTCCTTCGCAGGGTTGGACGAGGCACCGCGGCACGTACCGTCGGAGGTGCCTATAGTTCCTAAGAGTCTCGCTAGGGTGTTGGCTCGGGGGACAATCGGCAAATCACCGCGACACCTTCGCCCCATGCCCATGGGAAAATCACGTTTTTTCGTGCTTTTGGGGGCAAATGGCTGGGACTCGGCTCGCCTCTACCTGACCACGGCCTCGCCGGGGGTAGGAGAGCCGAGCTCTCGGAGGAAGCGGCTCTCATGGCTGCGGACCTCCTCCATAGAGTTGTTGCCTTTGAAAAAATCTTCAACTTTGAGTGCGTGAGTCCCTACATCCCTACGGCCTCACTGGCATTGAGTATTTATTTCATAGTATTAGTAGTTTTTTAATAGTAATATTTGCAAGTTGTGTAGGGGCAGTTTTTGATTGTTCAACGACGCTCGAGTAACTGTATGGAAGGAGCCTGTGTGGTGGTTTGCGAAATTGTCCTCTACAGTCGAGTGACTAAAATTGCACGACATATTATATTGAGAATGATTTTTCCCTACTCGCAGCTTTACTAATTTCGTTTATGAGCACAGAATTGGCGCATGAGATTTACATATAATAATGCCAATAATACGGAATATTCTATTAAATCTAGGGAATTGCCTTGCACAAAAGGACGGAAAGAGGAGAAAAAGAAAGAAAGAAGGAAGGAAGAAAAGAGAAAAGAAAAAATCTGCAAATAAATGCGCAAGTAATGTGTACATAAATATTAATGTTATACGGTCTCATTTACAAGCTACAATTTACTTGTGACTGCACTTTCAAATGTTTGTTCAATAATTAGCAAAAGTTAGATAAACATGTTCTTAACTCGAGGAGCACTTAATATATGAGAAAACTCGTGGCTCTAGGCATATTTTTTTTGCTAACGATAATGATAAATATTATCATACATTTTTTGTGGCTAAATGCGAATGAGATCAAAGTGGAGGCGAAAGTTAAGTGCGGCAATGTTAAGATCTGAACATTGAATTTAGCACATAAGTAATTAGACAGATGGAGAAAATATAAATATTAAAAGCCCGATTTATTTTGTAAATTTCTAATTCCCATTACATTAATATACTCAATCAAAGTATCGACTATGTAATGCCATTTTCCATAAATACACAGCTCATGCAAATTACACGCACGCACACACGCACACACGCACACAGACATGTATATAAGAGAAAATTAAAATAAAATAGTTTATGTAATAAATTAAAGTGTTATTGCATACGCGATGTGATATAAAAGTGAATACTTTGAAATGAATTTTTAATGGCAATTTGAAACCATATGCAATCCAAATTATTTCCTGACTTTCATTTATCCGCACTCTCTATGAATCTCATATCAATTACATGATCAACCAACAAAACTTGGTAGTAATAAAAATTAGCAGCGGCTTTATGGCCAGTTAATTTAATTTGTTTTTAAAAATTATTCTCTACTCGGCATTATTTTTGCTCCTTTTTTGTCTCGTTCTTTTTTCTAGCGGCGACTATCGTAAATGTTGCCTGTTTTGCATGAAAGTTACACGTAACCATTCGCTTTTTGTAAGTGCAACTTTTACAATGCATATGCTTGTATTTCATTCTCTCCTTCCTCGCCTGTGAATTTTATGAATAGCTTGCGCAACGTCAAATAATCCCGATTACAAATCAGCCACGCGCTCTTTCCGCCTGCCACAAGAATTTCGGCTGATAAGACGAATTGATAATGAGATCGAAGTGATCGAAATTCGTAAGAATTTATACCACTCACATGAAAGTGCAAGCGATATAATAATTCCGATGCAGCTCATGCTTGTCGGACGTTGAAAGCTGCCGAAACGGAACGGAGCCCGCGCCACGCATTTTCCTTCTTGTTTAAAAGAAAAGGCGCGTTACACTCGCTACGTTTGAAGACAAATTTAACCTTTCCCGTCGAGAAATTTGCCATTTTGCAAATACCCAAAACCTATTAATATACCAAAAACGCAATCGGCATTCAAATTACTTGCCACCTATTTTTACCCGCGAACTCGTTTCAAAATAAGAATACGCGACACCTAGCGCATACAATCTCACGAATTCGCACGCACTTCCTCCGGACCAGGCAACCTCCCCTAGCGCACCCGACCTCCACCCACAACCAACTCACCGCACCAACATCGGCAAACAGCCGGAGAGCTTCAATTCGCCGATAGAGGAAGCTCGCTCGCTTTTGACAAGTGGATTTGGAAAATGCGACGCTTGGCAGAGCGCGGCATTGAGCCGACCGACGGCTCGGGAACTTTGGCGCCTCAACCCGAGTCGCAGTGCCAGTCGGCGTTCCCGAGGTCGGCAAAATACGTTCTTTCGCTCTAGGCGGCCCGGTTATCCACTTTATGCACAGCGGCATCGCGCGCCATGAGATTTAAGGCGGGGCTGCTGCTGCTGCTGAAGCGTCGCGACGGCCGCGACGCCCCGACTTCTTTATCGCAGTTTTGGTCTCCGAGAGACGGATAAGGGGCTCGAGCCAATGGGATGGTGCGGCCGACACGAAATTATCGGGTACGCGGACTACCTGTCCGAGCGGTGATTAGCGGTCTTTGTCGTGTCCCCGGCTAACTTATGCATTTTGCATGGGGAGGCGAGAGGGGCCGTGGCAGTTGGGCTGGGTGGCGGAGAGGAGTAGAGGGGCACTTGGCTCTGGCTGCGCCCTTTGCCGCTATGTTTCACGTATTTAATGCTATTGTTTGTATGTGCGGGGTCGTTATTTGCTTTGCTTTATTTTGCATGGGTGATCCTTCTGGATAATATACTCGAGGCAGCTAAGGAGTTGCGGTAGTGTCTAATTATACGGCTCTTCGGTAGCCAGTGCAAAAAGAAAGGAGCGAGGTGGGGGGGAAGATGCGCGGAATACGCATGTCGAGAATTGTGAAATTTAAATGCCTTTGGGGGATTCGAATAATCTCGCTTGTATTATATGGGTCTGCTAAAGATTTTCAACTGTTATTCTTGTGTATTTTATCGATAAGCAATAACTGTAAGGGCCATAAAATACATACTAAAAGGATCATTAATAAGGCTAAATGATTGCAAGTTCGAAAAATCTACCCACCACCGACTTTGAAATGTGGCAGCTTGGCCGTCAAAAATTTCCCGTAAAATACGATGTATTAATCTTATAATGAGCCCTAAATCTCTATACGTCAAATGTAGAAAGTCGAGGATTGAATGATGTTATAGGAAAAAGCCACGTGAAATTATCATTTATGCGAGAGTAGTGGTAATGCCCTGGTCTATGGATAGACGGCTGAGGGATTTCAAAGTATTAGCCGGTAATTATAGCAAGGATTTTCGCTTGCGCCTCTTCAAATAAATTAAATCGGATCCTGTTGCATCGAGAGCCACTTATACGGCCGGCAATTAAGAATCCCGAGGAATTTGGAGAGGATAATTTCACTGAATAACTTTTCCAATTGCATGTTATTCAAGCGCTTTTCCGCAGCTCCAGCAGCGCCTCCTCTTCATATATATCCGACGCTCGTTCCACCAACACATAGACTCTAGACTATACAGAACCTACTCAAGGTTTCTTCTCTCCACCCATTGACACTCTCGCTTCCAATGAACCACCCCACCTCTCTCTGTCTATCCATCTATCCACTATTTGCTATCGCACTTTCTTCTAATGCATCCTTATGGCGGATAATGGGGCCAACAGACTACTAAAAAACAAGAAAAAAAACGACGAAAATGCCGTCACGGAAGGGTTGCCGTTGAGTGGCCATGACGTGGCACAAGTAATTTGCACAACTCGCTCTTGAATGTGTCGTATCTGTATCCATCAGGCACTGTGTGTGTGTGAGCTTCGAGAAAGTAGTTGGACTACTATTTCAAACGATTCGATCTGGCAATAGTCGAGCGAATTGCAAAGTTTGTCGTCCCTTGTCTTGCTCGTGCGATATATCTATTGAGCTCGGCTGTCCTCGTGGTGTGAAAAAACTTTGGGAATCGTTGGCTCATTTCTCGATTTAGCCCACTGCGGCCCAACACCAAACAATGAACGATGACTTATTATTATTATTTTACAATTCCATTATTAAATGACGCAGAATACGACGCAGACAATAAATTGCAATTATAACAAATAAATGACCCTCTAATATGCGTGTCAATCTAATAAAAATACATTTAATTGAATTGCACGTACGTCTATGTTCGTTTTCATTGTTATAGATAACAAAAAAAGAAAAAAAACTGTACAAATGATGCTAATAATGTTAAAATATGGAAATTATAGAAATATCTCAAATCATAACTGTGACTTATTATCTATTAATAATACTAAAATTCTATAATAATAGTACACTGTTTTATGGGATGTATCGTGTAATTTTAGAAAATTTTAAATTGCCCATTTTGCATTTATTCGAGGCTTTATCAAAGGAGTTATTACAAAGTGTTTAAATACATTCAAATGCTCAAAACAAATTATTTTGCAAATCGAAATTATTATCGAATTGCACGTACGAGGCAATAATAGCAATTAAATTCTCTTAAACTGTGTTCAATTTGTATTTGAAAATTATCGTAAGCTAAAATAAAACAACCAATAAAATTATTATAAACATTTGAACTTGGGTATATTACGCTATTTTACATATCATTATTGTCGCGCATTTACACTACGCTTAGCCTTCCAAACTTTTCAATAATACTTTGGCTAATGATATTTTAAGTATTTACATTAGGAAGCATTATAATTGGCTAAGCGTAGCATTGAATGCCATTAATTTTGTCAAAATTGGTAAATTATTATTCGAGAATTATTATTCATAAAGAAGTTGCTTAAGAAATGGAAAATGTGCAGGGAAGTTTGAATAAAATCTAGCGGACAAGCTGTTGACAAAATTTCTTGAGAAACTTTCTTGGGAAATTCAATAATAATTATTTGCCTAATTTATTAACTAACTTTATGATTATCGTAGCGCGAAATTCTGTAAATCAGCCGAGCTGTCTTCATTAAAGCATTAAAATACTTAATAATAATAGTTAACATACATTTTTATCGGCACAATTAATTCCATTGCAATTTGAAAGTTTATTTCGGAATCCAATTACTCGAGGCGCGCAACTTTTTCTCTTACAACCAAACGTAGTATTACATTTGAGAGATAAAAAATTTTCAAAATAATTACGGTAATAAATTATTACTGAGTTGCTAGCTCAAACAAACAACTTGCATAATAAAACCAGAGAAAAAAAATTCTTCGTGCGTCTTGCAATTCTTTTGCATCACCACATACAGACCTTACAAGACTTTAAAACCATCGGAATCTTTATTATTGTTATTACGAGCGCATAACCGAAACTTCATTTATTAGCGTACATTGCATTACGAGGGATATAATAATCCCGGCCAATGATGAACAATTGAATTAACGTGAAACCTTGAATTTTACAAAACAAACGCTAATGCCAGTATAATACGGAGACCGTATAATACGCGAATCACAACAATGTGAAGTATGCGACAATATTCCCGACATATCTAAATGTACTTTTTATAAATGCAATCAAGCAGGAGTAAAAAAAATTTATCTTATCCTTGTAGCCTCGCTGCTCACGGCTCTATAAATTAATGTGCGTTGGTGGTTAAAAGCGACGAAAATCAATTCCTCGAAGGCTGCGGAGAGATCGAAATTAATGCATTATAGTACCCATGATTTGCGCGATCGAAGAGAAAGACATAAAAACTAGAGAGAAAAGGAGATTGGCGATGAGATGACCGGGGTGGTGTGTGTGGGGGGGGGGCAGATGTGTTTACAGCGACGTCGTTCGTTGAAATCAAGCGAAGAAGAATTAAGAGACAAAAATATCTTGCAACGTGGAAGTGAACGACCCACGAACGCCTATGCGTGTATATGTTTTATATGCGTGTTTAATGTGGGAGTTTCTCCGATTCCTTCCTACGCGACATGTATGAGCGGTGAGCGTGAGATATCGAACGCAGTTTAGTGATGTGCAAATCCAACGTGGACGACGTCCTTTGTGAAATCGCATGCTATTCTTTAGCCTCTTGGGCGCTCGCACACGTGCTAAATATCTCCCCCCCCTCTCTCTCACTCTCTCACTCTCTCGGTGTCATGCACACAGTCTCCTCCAGCGTGAGCGTTTGTTTTCTTTTTCGGTATCGCTTTTTGAATTCATCGCTATTTTTAGTGGCGGCTATATGGATGTGCACTCTTAACAATGTGACAAAAATATCATCGATTCATCGAATGCTCATGCTCGTCCAATGGTAATTATAACAATTGGCCGGTGCGGTGCGCAAATCTTCACAATCCATTGCCCGCTAAATATAGCCGTGAGCCTAATAATGCCGATAAGATAGTGCAGCTCGCATTTTCCTCGAGATTGTAAAATCTTTTACAACGCTCTCTGCAAATAATCACCATCGGCGGTAACGGCGATTCTGCCAAATTTCCAGGAAAGATTTGATTTTAAGTGCCTCGGGGCTCGAGGTCTCGGAGCACGAATTATCGGACACCCCCAGACTCTAATCTCCGAGCCTGAAATAAAGCACGAAATAATTGCAAGAGTCTCGCGTACCGCCGGCACTCGAGGCTGCTCATCGTGAAATTCAAAGAAGCGGGAGCAGCAGTGTGGGGAGGCCGAGCGATCGGAAACGAGTCCCCGACGTCGCTCAGGAACACGACGTTGAGAACCCCCGCCTCGATTTACGGCATCACTTGCTGGATGATTGCTCGCGATTGTCGTATAATGCACGGCCTTGCCTCGTAAAGCCGACACGGCCCGATGACACGCCGACGTCGCCCGGACGCGCGCGCGCCCACCAAACTCAAACGCTTGCCACGAGCGCGCGCGCGCGCGCGCCAGCCACCGACCGCCACTTTATACTTGTAACTCGAAATTTAATGGCCAATAAAGAAAGCAAGACAGACGCACGGACACGACGGACAGACGGACAGACAGACGGATACACGGGGTGGGCTCGAGCCGAGATTAGATTTCACTGCGAATAGTCAAGTTTTTGCTACTGAAATGCTCTCTTTTTAATTGGGATACGAGCATCCATAGACAGAGATTCGCGGGAAAGGAGAGCCATTGCTTATCGATATCGCTGCTTATTCAATTAAACGCTCTTATTCAATTAATTTTGCATTCACTGCGTGCGACCAAGTTCCTTCTGTCTTGTTTGTTGTTGCTTTTCAAATAATCGAGCAATAAACATTGGCACGTAACCGAATGGACTGTCGATTATAGAGTGAAAGGGCTAAGAAATTCGTAAGCAATCGTTTAATTGTCGTATTGTAGGTGTTGGTATTTTTTTCCTCCCATTGTCTATTGTCCATTTAGCTTTGGCTATTCCGTGAGTGAGTCGCAATTATTGGCGCTAATGCTTCATTATACGCAGTTTATTGGCACATTGGCAAGAGCGCCCATATACACTGCAGTGAGGAGAGTTTTGCGTAAAAGTTCAAAAGTCGCGATTTCACGGTTTAATAAAACAACGAGGAGTACAGTAGAGAGAGAGAGAATGGAGGAAAAGCGCGATAAGTCAAAGGCTAGAATTGCAAAGCGTCGACAATCCTGTTTCAATGAAATTTCACGGCCTGGATAATAACGAGTGCGAGGCAAACACTCGGTTATCGCCGAGGAGGAGCTAGAAAACTCGCTAGAAAAACTCGTGTCAGCAGGGAAAGCGAGCAATCAGCTTCCGTTCCCGCCGCTTTCCATCCTTTTCCTCCTCCACTGTGATGAGCGTTCAACGCCCTTTTCCAACGACACGTCGTTCGAATCAGTGTTACGGAGGTCGGCTGGCCAATAACCTGCTCCTTTACTAATCTTATCCCGTCGCTGGCTCTCTCTCTCTCTCTCTCTCTCTTTCTTTGTTTGTGTCCTATGTGGAGCGACGGTGGCGTTGGAGGCGCGCGAGTTGCGCACTTTTAGAAATGGGCGACGGGCAAAGTGTAGGGGACTGGATGTTGTTGGAGTTGTTGGATTTGTATTTGGTTATTGCGTAGGCCAAGGGACAGCGATTAGTATTATTATTATTATTTGCCGAAAGTGTGTGGGGAAGGTGAGTTTCTTTTACGAGGATCCTTAGGCTTAATGAGGGTGTAAGGTAGCGTTAACGTAGGTATCATGAAAACTACTAAATCGATTGCTAGTAGCGTGATGTCGTTTAATCGAATGTAATGGCAATTGGAGTTGGAATATTGCAATTGTTGTCTTGGCATAATTTGTCGCGCGGTGGAATGCATTTATTATGCAAATACGTTGAACGAGATATTGTACGTGAAATTTATGTGTCAATGATAGGCCAGTGAATTGCAGACAGAGTACGGTATTAGGGTCGTCAATAGATAAACCATAAACTTAACTAGTTATTCGATATAAAGCCTGAAATCGTATAAATTATTGATGAATCTAACGGCGAGTACATAAATGCTTTGAGCAAAGTAATACCGCGGCAGTCTTAATAAATCATCGCAAATGAATTAGCAATTATTTGCCGATAAACGCCCGCATAGATGATCATTCCGGCTGTAATGGCTGTAATTGTAACAAACTCGTTTAAAAATGTCGCTACTAGTAGGTAAAATACTAGGGCATTCTCGTTATTGTTGTTGCTGTTGTTGAGGTAAGTAAACGTTCTAATCACATCAAAGCACAATTTTATTACGTCCAAGCGTACGTTTTTCTCTTGTATTAATGTGAGGAGCGATAAAGAAGCGATAATTTATTCACTTAAATTGTCGTTCCAAGATACAGAGAAAAATGCGTTAGTACATTTAAACTATTCGTGTTCCACGCGTAAGTCACATTTAACGCGAATTTTACTACAACATTTGGTTGTAACTTTTTTTTATGGTGGGGAATGCTCAACTAAATAAATAGAGAGTTTTATGATGGACGAGTACACTATAAATTATATGTGTCACTTACTCGCAGCAGAAGCCCTACCAACTACCACACGTAATTATTACAAATGTTAAATCTCATAACGTGTGTGTGTGTGTGTAGTAGTAGTTCATTCGAGATGTATATTAATTGTCGATAACGACTCGGCCAACTCTGATCAAATAGGAATTCCTATATATTTTCAGACGTGTACTTTTTTACGAGAACGCACTCGCTTCTGGCACATAGTAAGTAATCATTAGAGGGAACTATTGCTCAAGATCTTGTATAATTGTTATTGTTTCGGTAATATTAATGTTAGACGACAATGATTAGTTGCGAGTGCATGCGATATTTATGAAATGTCCTTTGGTAATATTTAAACTGGGGTGAAAAAATATTTATGAAGAGTATCAACTGTTGGTAATAATGAATTATTAGCTCAGCCTTAATTCAAATGTCAATAGACTTAAGGTACGAGATGTCAATGGCATTTACAACGCGTCATTCCCCATTGTTCGTAATCTTTCGAATAGTTTTCTCGAAACAATAGGCAAAACTCGCGATATTTCATGCCCACAATTATCCATAAAGAAATTCAGTCTGCTTTTAATATCGACATTTGCACGCGTAAAGAATAGCTTACACTCTTATCGTATAGCTGGATATAACGGCAAAAGCATTACAGTTTGAATAATCATTATAATCCCATGGAGATTTGGATAGAGATTGGCGACGAACGTCGTTGGCATAAAATTAACAGTCAAATTTTTAATTATTCCGAATCATTCGGCGAATTATAATTCCGCGAAAAGATAATAAACCATAACCCAACATCGGCACCAGCAATAAAAGCGCGACGACGATTATTCGCGCATTTAATATACATATACCTATACATATTCATATATATAAATATAAGCGAATTGATTCGAGCGGGATTCCTGACAGAGAGAGAGAGAGCCGCGAGCCACGGAGGGCCGAGGAATTGCTCGTTGACCCATTAACGTCGGGGGAAGGCGCGAATAATTCCACAATTCCCTCGCTAAAAGCCTCTCCCCCCCCCCCGGTCGCTGCCACACAGCGAAAAGCTCCGAAATATCCACGGCTGGGAAAAAGAGGCGCAGCAGCAGCAGCAGCCGAGGCTCGAATAGCCGCTTCTCGTTACGTTTCGTCACAGGGACGGAGGAGCCCCGGCTGCCGCTGTGGCAGAAGAAGGTAATATATGATAATGCCCTTGGGGTGGCTCGGAGCCTCGGGCAGATACGGGGCGCTGCCGCCACCACTACCGACGCACACATCGCTCTCGCCAGGGGTTGGGCGTGGTGCCCCGCCACGCCGCGGCACAACTACTACCGTCGGCTCTCCTCGGCCTCCCCACCCCGCCGGCCGCCCCGCCATCTTCCGACCCTCCTCCTCCACCTCCTTCCTCCTGGTCAATACTTTGGGGCCCGGAGAGCGGAGCCCTGTGCATCGAGGCAGCGGCGTCGCGACGTCGGAATTCGCCCAACCATGGCTGCCGCGCTCCCTATCCCACTCGCTCCCTCCTTTCTCGCTCGTTCTCACACCGCCTCACGACCTCCTCTCTCTTGCTCCCACTTGCTCTCTCTTGCTCTCTCTTGCTCTCTCTCCACTCGCTCTTGCTCTCCCTCCCTCTATCGCTCCCTAGCGTTCCGTCTAGGTTTATCGAGTGGTTGGAGGCGCGCGCGCGCGCCACTTAGCTCCTCTTCTCTACGCGGAGGCTCTGAAAAATGCGGTGAGTAAGAGCTTATCAAGTCCCTGCCATTGCTAGGAAAAAGTAGATAGATAGATAAATAGCGAGAGAGAGAGAGAGAGAGAGAGAGAGAGAGCGCGAGTGGGGGGAATAAAGAGGTTGACATTCGAAAAATTCCTTATACGGGCCGGAGACGGATTTTTTGGAGTGTCGTCTTCGGGCGATGAGATTAAAGACAAATAGGATAGAGTATTAAACGCGCGAATACGTAAATACTGAGAGTAAGACGCTAAAAGTGAGCATTAAAGATTGTCGATATTACGCTTATGTAGACGAGGAGAGTTTATTATTCTTGCCGTCGACATTAAT
The DNA here is from genome assembly GCA_030522565.1 of Ceratosolen corneri. NCBI lineage: Eukaryota > Metazoa > Arthropoda > Insecta > Hymenoptera > Agaonidae > Ceratosolen > Ceratosolen corneri. The sequence continues at coordinate 25,066 of JAPYYT010001270.1, forward strand.
CCAACGATCTATTATTGATTGTCGGCTTTAAGAGGCATTTTTACAAATGCCTTAAAAGCCAAGGATAATTAGTCTAGAATTTACATATTTATTCAAAATTAAATTGAAGCGCCGACTCGATATGAATGTAGCTTGAATCAATTGATAATGCCTAGCGACGATTAAGCAAATTGCGCAAAGACTTTGTCTTTAACTAATATCCACTACTCCAATGGGAAATGCGTGCATTATTGTAAATGCGACTACTTTGGGCAAAAACTTTGTCTCAAAGACAGCGGCACTCGATAAAGTTCCCTCCTAATTATTAGGGTGTTTACCCAGAACTCGGGGCGTTAAAGCCAAATGGCCGCAATAATAAGTCCCAATAAGTACCCAAATGTGCGCTCAAGCCAGTCCTAAAGTTTGTGCCCCGATTTGAAAATCAATGGCCGCAATGCAGAAACGACAATCGCTAATATTGACTCGAAGATTTGGCGTTAAAAAATTACGGACCACCTCCTGTACCACACGTAAGAGAACTTTTTGCAAAATCCTTGCCTCTGCCAATAGCAACAACAATTGATGGATGGCCGATAGAATAAGTTGGCAGGGCGCGGGCGCAGTCACGGCCCATCTGCACACAAAAGCTTGTCAATAATAATTCGCCGACTGTACAACAGAGACGCACGCACGCACGCAGCCAGGACGCAGGAGGCGCAGGTAAAACTTGTTTGCCTGCAGTAAGTCATAGACTCGGGACTCGAGAGATACACCTCCTCCTCTAATAATAGCGCTCTTACAGCTTTATTTTACAACGGACAAAGCCCATCAAATGATCGGCAAGTGGCTCGCTTTACGACTGCCTTTATGACAATCGCTCAAAAGGAAGACCTCAAGACGAGCGCCGAGCATCTCCACGGCCGGCCGTCCCGCGCATAAATGCATAACCGATGAGGAATCCCACCGCTGCCCCTCCCCCCCTCTCGCGCGCTGTCACTACACTCGCGCGCACCGTGTTATTATCCTCGGCGCGGACCCACATCGCACATCGGCCCAAGATTGCCCTTTTCCGGGCCTCTTCGCCTCGCCAAGTGCAATTACGCGCGCGGATATTCCCGCGCGGCCAACGACTGCCATGATTTAATGGTCCAATGGGCGCATACGAGGGCCCGGGAGGGCGCGGGAATGCCCCGCGGCATCGTCCTCCCATGCAAATGGGGCCCGACGCATACGAGATGGCCGTCCTCTTGGATTACGTAGGGGGCGCGTGTCTCCTCGCCGCACACTCATCATCGCTTATCATCGCTTATCATCGCTGATAAGCGGGCGCCGCGCGTCAAAAAGGCCATCCCAACGTCATCTCTGCCTCTGCCAATCGGGCGCCGCCACCTCCTCCGCCCCTCCTCATCCTCGGAATAACCAAAGTTGGCTTGCACGCCGGTGGTCACTTATTTGTCCTACGCCACTTAAATTCCACTTTCCCGCAGCTTTTATCTCTTGCCTGTCAACTTTTCGACCCGTTCCCTCATTTCCCTTTACGATTATGAGCGCGCCGAGGCAGATATATTCGATTCCCGCACCTCCATGATTTTCTCAATGATCCCGCCAATTTAGTCTGCCTCGTTTCTTTATTCTCGTCCTATTTGTTATCGTTGTTGCTGTTGCCCTTTCTTCCTGCTTTTTTTAACAATGGAACCATTCGACTACGAGTGAGACTTGAGCTGACTTTAATCGTCGAATTGTGATTAAAAGCGAGACCAACTCCATAAGCTCCCCGTGCACAGTCAATACCAGATGAATTAATCATCGATTCGGGAAAGCTGCGGTATTGATTTTGGAAACGCGGCCATTATTGCTTTATATTGTAAATGCAGACGTGTAATGATAATCGTGTGGGTGCTCGGAGGCTGACATTCAGCATATTATTAACGAAGGGAAATGGCGGATGGATGGAGGGGGCGCGGGGACCGTAAATCGCCGCCTATGTTTTTGGCAGAAGCGAGCGGGAATCCTACGGGAATGGAGTAATATAATAATATGAAGCAAGTAAGTAGCTTTCTAAGGGTCATTTCTCGTAGGGACGGGGAGTGGAAATTGGGCCGATGAGATTTCGCGAATCGGTCACTGCGCGCCCTGCACACGAAGCGCCAAGCGAAGGAGAAGCGCGAGAAGCGCAAGAAGCGCAACGCAAGTAGCGAAAAGAGCGAGAGGGCAGATGAGAGCAAAGCAGAAGGAGGAGTCCAGTTGTTTATTTGATGGCGCCATAAAAGGCCTCTTTATGTTTATCTCCCATTTAAAACGCTGGCGTAAGCTCTCGGCGACTGCGCACGCACACATTCGTGCCATCAAGTCGATATAAATCAGTAGGAGAAATGGAACAAGTAGCACGGGAGGACCTTTTTTCTCTCTCTCGGGGAAGCGTGGAGGTTGGCGCACGAGGGCGGCCGAGATTTCGGCGAAATTGTGGCAGCGAGCGAGCCTTGCCTTTTGACAAAATTATAACTATTTGCAAGTATTTTCTTAATGGTAGCGAAGCGTGACTTGCAAAATTTATTTTATCAACACACTTTGCCATCCCGACAATATCATCATACACATACTCGCATATATATGGGTGTGTGTGTGTTTTTTTTTTTTCTTTGATAATACGGTAAAATACACAGACTTAATTATGGCTTTTACATTTGCAATAAATTTTAAAATAAAATGTTTTTTACAGAGCCTTAAAAGTTTATTACATTGAAAAGCTAAGGGATCCGAATAATAATAAACATAAAGCTAACGTATGCATTTATATAAAAAATCAGTCCATATTGTAAATTCGAAAAATTTTATATAATTTTGAATATTGTCATACATTGCGCATTCGGCCTTGTTTATGCTTCGTAAAATTTAGTAAATTCAAAAAATTAGTGTAAATACATTTTGCCAGGAATATTTAATTTTTATCTATCATAAATATGCCGGCGTAAAATAACTAATTCTCTCTCTCTCCCTTCCTTTTATTTCCACATTAAATGGACATTAACGGGAACAAAGGATAAGAGATACAATTACGGCCATTATGAATACAGATTATTATAAAATGAAGCAACGTATTAAATAACAATTAAAAGTTCAAGGTGTAATCGCTCTCGCTCACCAGTGCACACACGAGCAAACTCGGTGTACAAGTTGGCGCAATTTATAAATTTCATAAAAAATAAATACTGCCCGAGGCCAATTAACGCCGCGCTTTTCTTCCGTCTCTGCCTCTCCATTCCCAATGACAGTTTGCTCGAATACATTATAGTGTGAGTCAATACGAGTTCATGTTCCCCCAAAAAAAAAAATAACCAAAATGAGTTTTATAGCATTTTCTAATGGCGGATTTTTATTATGATGTGTATACACAGGCAGTTCATTACAATAACTCATTTTCGGCGATGAGCTCAAGTAATTGCCCCCCCCCCCCACTATATTATAACATTGCGAGCTAAATTTCGAGTGGCGACATATTGCTCCTCAATTCTCTTAAATTTTCAAATATTATTACATAAAGCAACCTCGTCCTTCGATACATTTTCTTATCTGCACTTACAAATTTTACAAGCTTAACACTACACGTCTTACGCAATCCCCATCGGCCGAGCATTAAAATTAGCGGCCAGCTTTCCCATATTGGCGCCCAACGCTACAAAAAAATGCCTCTCCTTAAATAATAATTATAATAATAATGAGAATTAAAGAGAAATAAGGAGAGGGAAATGCAAGTGTTGGCAAGGCTTACGTAAAGTTTTATTAATATCAGCGGCCAGGGCTGTCGGGATCGGCCGTAGTCCAACGCAATTTCAAATTTACAATTTAGCACAGAAGCGGCGGCCAGCAGTTAAAAACGAAACGTCGGGGGAAAAAACTAATATTGCCGCGCGCGTTCGCTCACTTCCGTGAAGTGCGGGGCCGAGTGCCATAAAAAAAGGATGCACGCCGTGGAGAATGCCGAAAAGCCGGACGGGAAAGAGCCTCGGCCGAAAGGAAAAGCCCCGGCCGTGGGAGCAGGTATGGAAATAAAACGGCGAAGGGTTGACCGCGGCCGTCTCTTGCCTGTGACCTTGGCCGGTGACACGATACGAGGGAGTCGCGCGAGGTGCATCCCTGACATCGGTCCAACCGCACAGTTTCGGGAAAAGGGTCGACGAGGACGGCCCTCCCCGCCGAGGTTCTCCTTTTACCCAAAGAATGAACGAAGGAAATTGAGAAGAGAGGA
>JAPYYT010001271.1:0-70103 GCA_030522565.1 Ceratosolen corneri
GAGACCCCCACCATGAATCCTCAGCCGACTAGCTAGCCCTTCGGCTATAAAATAAGATTGCAATCACGCCGAGGCTGAACTTTTTCTCCAACTGCAACGTTTTCCGCTACCAATCGGAAAGGTCTCCAGTGCAACCCATGGTCTTCTATACGAGCAGTTCCATCGCCCAGCGTCTGGATTCGTACTACAAGAAGCTTCACCCAGACGGTGAGCATCTACTTAGCCCGCGATTGACTCCTTCCCACACTGGACGGAGCTCCCAGGTGGAGCGCAGAAGAGAACACGCAAAAGAGTCAAGTAGCAACCCGGTTTCACGTCCTCGTGTGCTACGTGTATGACTGCATTTCCCATAAACTTAATAGTCTCGCGACGGCTCATCGACACGCAAATACATGTAATACGGAGCCCCGCTGGCCAAAACCCCATATAAGACCACCACGCGGCACATCGTCTACGCGTAATTCACAATACTAACTAGACCATCGCCGCTAAATCGGTTACTATTTCAATAAAGACGATTGGATTGGCATTAAAAATGCCTATTTCGCTTTCTATTTTTTAACCCTGCTACCCTCAATCCTTCCACTATCTGCTTCTCCCTCACACCACCACTGGAAGAATTCACACTCGGGTTCGCGCCCGAACAATGATACTTTTCTTACATTTTAAAAGTTTTTTTATCGTTTGCATTGGTTTTTGTTTGTCAATTTTTTTATTCGTAGTTTTTTCAAAATTATTACTTTTTAAACCGCAAGACCATTTACAGCTTCCGATATACATTGAGTACTTTTTATATTCGCCAGTTACTCCTTCTTTCATTATTCAGTCGTATTTATGAAGTTTTTAAGTACGGCATTTCATTACGATTGGAAAAACATAAACATCAATTATGTGCATATTTTATTATCATTTTTAATTGATTTCATTCAATCTGAATTTATATGTGCTATTTATATGGGTGAGTGCAATGCAAGTATTATAAATTTGTACTATTTTCATTGATTCGCAGAAATATAATTAATATTTTAAAATTCTGAATTATTAGTGCATTATAAAATGTTCTATTAAACTTTTGTACTAATAAATATTCATTATGTGCATTGTTTTATAAATGAAAAAATTAAATGTAGATAATCAAGTGAACTGCAAGACATATTTTTCACGATAATATCGATAATGTTAACGACGAGCTATTCATAATCTATAGATCATTCGTGAAATCAATCGATATATTAGATTAAATTATGAAATAATATTTTATTTCAATTTGAATGTAATAATTATGTCTATTTGTATTACAAATGATTTCAATTATTCATGTAATAAATACTGAATTTCTCTTGTTAACATTAATGAGACTATACATATTATCGGAATATTATACAAAATATTATTAACAGTATTAGGTTTATGGTAGAAATTTTTTTTATGTATTAATATCAGCTGCATGAAATTATTTGATTTGTGTTTTATTGTTTTTAAATCGCCGGCTCAGTTTACAAACAAATAGTCTTTGACACGACTTATTTGTATCAAAACGTATAATCCGTTTTCGCTTTTTTTTTTTTTTTCAAACATAATATTAAAAGTTTACAGTTTTTAAAGCGGATAAAATTTAAATATCTTTTCGTTTTAATATAGCGTAGAAAAATCTTTTAGTTTGAAATATGGAGAAAGCTATCTTTAATTATTATAGGTTTAGTTGTAATAGAGCAGTCTATTTATTTTTATATAAATAAAATAAATTACTTGTAATGTTACTGCAAATCTATTATTAATAATTTAATATAATGTTGTTTCATGGATTTGTTAGTGTACATTTACAGAATTTTTAAACACAAATCGAGACTTTTCAAAATGTTTTTCTAGATTAAAAAATTTATTAAGTAAAGGATCCTAAAGTACGAGTTATTTATATTGATAAAATTTAAGTTTCGTCTATCTTCGAAATTGTATATTTTTTAAATTTCGTTTCAAATGTTTAAGGAATAATTTCTAAAATTATTTATTATTATTAAGATTATGTTTTATTGATGCGTGAAACGTAACATAAAAAGTATCAACTAAACTTACCTATTTTTATTCATTATGAGTTACGAATGGATTTCGGATTTATAGTAACATTAATTCAAAATTTGTTCATAAAATTCGGGAAAGGATGTACTAAAATAGGATAATAAATTCTAATAAATTAGTCCGCTCGTATCTATTGAATTTTCCAATTATTCCAGGATCTTATGAAGTTTAAGGTAGAAATCTTTGAGCTTGAGGTCCTTAGATTTGTTACAAATATTTTGCATACCTTAGGATATCTTAGAACTAAAGACTATTTCACTCTATAGTGAAGGTAAGTATGCAATAACTACCTCTACGAACTATTGTAAAATCAATTATGATATTTCATCTTTATTCGATTACTTTATAAGCTACATAGTTAGAATTAGGCATTAATCTTTATGTTTAAAAGGAGATACTATAAATGAATCACAAGGACATTATACGAATTAGAATAATAATAATATAGCAATAATTACATAGCAATGGTACGTAACTATGTAATTCCTTACTACATCATTTAAATGATCGTCAAATACTTAATTTAATTCAAGCAAAATAATAATCCCGTGAGTTATAGAGATTGTAAGTATAATGTATGATTTAATTTTTGCGAGTGAAATTCTATTTAGTATTTTCGATAACAATTTACAATGTAATGGCTTAATCAAGAATTCGGTATCGGCTCATAATGATATTAATCTATTTGAAAAAAGGATACTAAGGATAATTTTTAATCCTCTTAGTATAAGCGAGATTGTCTGACTACACAATAGTCTTATACTCTACGGACTTCCCTTTCATAGGATTTGAACAATAATTTGGACTACAGTCCGAACTAATACTCTAATAATTACATAATATTTAAATACACATATATATGTGTGTATATATATTATTCCTGTACAAATGAATCTTATGTTCTTTCCAAAAAAAAATAAAATAAAAACGAATAAACATATGTAATAAAATGTAATAAATAAGCAAATAATTCATCTACGAAATATATATATATGTGTATGTGTATGTGTGATAGAATGGTTTTCATATGTAAAGGAGCTTTAAAATTCGCATTACAGCCATGTATGTTAACAACGTTTTCACTGACGTTAGAAATACATTTGGACTTATTAATATTATGATTAAGCTACTCGCACATGATAAATATAAAATATTTAATATAATCAATAATTATTGTAAATTTATATCAGCTTGAAATGCTATTTATTAGTTAATAAAAAATGTATGTAACGGAATGAATAAAGACCTTAAAAGATATTTAAATGGGAGGACGGAATTATTAAATTATGTTGTCATTTAGAAATCACAATTACATACGTAAAATGAAATGGAACGTATTTTGAGTTTATATAGCATATCAAAAAAGATTTGTAAAAATTTTGAGCTGCGTAAGATATTATTTGTGATATGTATGCATTACTTTTGAAAGTAGTCTTGAATATCATACTCATTAACAAATATTACGAAGAAGTTGCAAACGGAAAATAATCTCGATTCAGTCAAATCAGAAAATCATGTTTACTGCAATTTGTTGGTATAATATTATATTTAATTTGTGATAAATATAGTATTCTCATTTGTTCGTTTAAATATTAATTTAAAAAATATTTTGCACTTTAATGTAAGGTTATGAATAATAATATAACGTGGGAGGGCTTTAAATATAACGTAATTTTTAACAAAATTTTGCAAGCATTGATTCTACCGTGCTTTCCCATTCTAATATTTTACGCTAAAATCCGATAATAGCAAAGAGAAAATTCTTGAGAGCAATGCTGAGTTCATGAATCTCTTTGCAATATGAAATATATAATATTTTAATTCTTTCCACGCATCGCCGTGGAACACAGCTAAGTCTAATGTAATAAAAGAAAAAGAGTGGCACTTAAGCGTCATTTAGCCAGAGAAGTTAAAAGCATTCCATTATTTTGCCGGCACTAGGGAGAAAGTAGCTGTTATATTTCCAAAGTTGATCTCTGTTACGATCAAATCATTGAAGATAAGAAGCTTGAGGCGATCTCGACTAATGGAAATCTCTTGAGATCTGATGGTAAACTCTTTTTATAACCAAATAACGTATAAGGCAGAGCTAAATCAGTTCCTTCAACAGATCGAAGATTTCCCGATCGAATAATAAACTTAATCAGAAAAGTTGTCTTTATATCAAGAGATCTTATAAATAATAATTCAAGAAAATTGTAAAACCCAGCTCCGAAAGACCAAAGAGCGAACGAAAATAGTAAAAACAATTGCCAACTTCCTAGCAGTATGAAATCAAATATTAACCGAAAGAATTTAGACAAGATGTGTTTTATATATTTTCTAAATAATTAGATGAATGCATCGTCGAATTATAATAGTAATAATATCTTTAGAATTATTATTGTTCGAACAATGCACCCAGAAAATTACCGCTTAAAGAAAATTGTAATCTCATGGATTAATCGAATGTAATTATTAGTTTACAGAAAGCTAATGTGTCCGTTAGAGTTATGAATTGTTTTATGAAATTCTTAATAAATCGACTGTTACGTTCATAACAAATTTATAACATATATATATATATAGATATATATAGGATAGAAAATTGCTTGAAGTTGATTAAACAGTTTCGTTAATTACGGGAAGTTGAATGAAAAGCGTTAAATCATTACATTAATGTTAAAATAATGTTCTCAAATTTTCATATAAATAAAATGTATTTATTAAAATAAAATAATTATTATATTGACTTAATTATTATATATCCTTTACGCGAACTGATTATGTACATCACAATGCATGATCATTTGTGGTAAAACCTTGTTATAAAAATCACGAGTAACAATCGTGTGGATATTTTTTATTCTTAACAAAGAATTAACGAGAGAGCTCTTGCAAAGCAAACAAATCGATGGGAATAGATATTACACGAGTTGCTTGAGTTGGGAAAAAGGGACAGAGTCGTGAGTTTTTCTGTCCGCCTGAAGTGTCTTTCCGAGCCATTGGTGGTGGAACGGTTTGGTGCCGTTGAGTTGGCAGATTGGTCGCCTAATCTTGTTAGACGCTTGCGTAATCGCTTGTCTCACTTCACGTAAAAGAAACTGAAGGAGCGCATTTCAGTTGCGCTCTTTGTGCAACCGAGAACGATGCCTCCAGCTGACACGGCATCCTCAATTTGACATGCGCAGCAGACAAAATAATTTACTTCGCTTCATAAAAGTAGCGGCAGATGCTGCTCTTGCCATCTCACAAAAGGATTTTCATCTTCTATCTTGCGATTATAGATTATGGATTATAGAAATTTGTAGATTAACTCATTGATAAACATGCACGAAATTTATATGTGCAGCAGCAAAACTTATGGATTTTACTTGTGTGACGTCAAGTAAACTTTCTTGTTTTATTGTCGTTTGCAACTCCTTCGCATTAAAGTCGCCGAGAACAATGTTCATACGTTAAAAATGAATATATCGATCAGTTATATCAGAGTTGAATGTGCTAACCGTATTTTTCTTTATGTTTTCACGAGGCGATAGTAAATTTATGCACATACTAATGCATTTATTATATATCGATACTATACGTACGTATAACAATAAATAATATGTGTACATTAATAAATTGAGAGTATTATAACTGATGATTACTTTTGGATTTGTTAAGAAATGTAGTTTGCAGGTATTTATATTCAGCCATCCAATCAAATATTTATATGCGTAATTATTTACTTGTTTATAATGAAAGATATTTGATTAATTGTTTAAAAATATACCCCACAGATCATAATGCCAACGTCTAAATTTATCGCTTATCAACAAGTTTAACAGCTAGGCGCCATATATTTTGCACAAAGTCTTGTCATGAGAATTTGTAAAAACTATCCAGTTAAATTCTTAGATATATTGAAACAATTAAATATGTATTTATTATAATAATAATCAAATGACATATAAGCTAATAGTAGTATATACTAAACGATGTATATTTGCGTGTACATACAGGATTAAATAATATAATTATAATGTATATAACTAAAGAAAAATAAAAATAAAATTCTAATAAAATAATCTTTATTGGAACAAATACAACGCTCTTTAATTTTATTCAAGTATTTCAAATTATAAGTATTTCAAGTAATTTTAGTAATGATTTATTGCATTATTTGTTTCACTACACGGTATATTTCTCTGATTATATTTGAAAATTTGCTCCAGCTGGAGGGAGTGCGGATTTTTTTCTCTTTGTTTGGATGCTTTTGGGCGTCTTCGCAGTTGAAAGTTGAACTGTACTCGAAGACGATGATTTCCACACTGATTCGACGGCGTGGCTGACTGTGCCCTCACAGTTCACCCTCACAGCGACTTTACGCCACCCCGTTGAAACTAATTACTTGATTTTTCTTTGTGGTCCCGCGATCTATACCAATTATTATTGGTGTACTGAGCCTGTTGTCTCTCTTGATTTAGATGCCGATAGGCGGGCCCTTTTCCCATCCTCGGTCACACCGCGGCCGATCGTAGGCTGCGCGGGAAAGCCGAAAAGTCATCTCGGCTCAAGTGGCGGCAATTGCTCTTGCACGTGTACTTTTCTTCTAGATTTTTCTAGCAATGACCGTTGTATTTGGGCTACACGTTCTTTGTTTATATGCCGCACTTTTATTTCACAAACACTAATTATCACGTTACTCGGTTTTATCACGTTGGTTTTATTATACGTATTTTCCGAACAATTGTAATAGCGTTTATTTAAATTAGTAATTTGAATATAATATAATTATTTATTCTTGACTACTCTTGAATGTTAAATGTTTTGATTTAATATAAATGATTAATAGTCTAAAGTATTGAAATGAATGAGTGTGGTTCCTTTCCTGTTAATGTTTAGATGGCTTTGTGTGTGTGTGTGTGTGTGTGTGTGTGTGTGTGAGGGTCAATAGCGTTCGCAGTCGCAGTCTGTTGGTGCTGGGGCTAATTGTTGTAGTAGGGCCACATTAGATGGTGTGGCGTGGCGTTGCGTTTGAATGTGATGCGGCGGTCAGTTTTACGTGGAACATCACTTTCAACTGTGTGTTTAGTTTTCTTTGTCAATCCGAGGAGGAGTCGACTTGTGTTAGGAGTTAGTGTGATGCTCCGCAAGTCTAAAATGACTTCCCTAGAAGCTATGAAGTGTATGAATTCAGTTTAGTGAGGACTTCAAGGCAATAAGAGGTTATGTGGTGGTGAAATCACTCGAAAGAGGATTCACAAAGAAGTCAACTAGTCTTCTCTAGTGTTATACTTTACATTTCAAAGACATTCGATTAGCACCTGCTCGCTTTTCCCCTTCCACTGCCGGCCTCTCACTCTTTACACCCAAAGGAGATTACATTTTCGTGCTCACTCCCGAACATTTGGTCCTTCGAGCCGAATCCAAGACCGGACGAAGCTCTCAGAGAGTCTGCTCAAACTCAGAGGAAGACACTAGTATGTGTGAGAGCAGCCTCTCTCAAGAAGAGGTTGCAGGCGCCTATGAGGAGGCCGGAGTTGCCAAAGTGTCTATGGGGACAAATCATATCCCAATATGGCTCCTCCCTCCTATGCTCCCTGGGTTTTATCAAATAGATCCTGAACTCGTAGCACGACGGAATTTGTTTCAGCACGAGTTGAATAGGTGGTAGGAAGACTGATGAGCCCATTTATGGACTCCGCCTCCTGATCTTATCCCTCGAATCTTCATGCACTGCATTTCACTGACAGTGTCCCACCCAGACTGCCTTCAGGCCCAGCTCGAGGCAGAGAACAACCTGTATACGGCGAGATGGCAGATGGACGTATTGCTGAGAGGGAGGGAACAGGTGGCAAGCCGGGATAGTGCTGGGTTACCCAACCTCTGGATCCTGGTGCAACGACAGGAAGATAGAAGGAACCTCCTCTGGGAGATGGTGGGGGCCAGCTTTGATGCTGCTGCCATTAGGATTCAAGATGTAATGGCTGTGCTCAGAATGGATATTAACCAGGTGGTCAGAGCAAGTAGCGGGGGCTTTAACAGACTGATTCCAGTCGCTAGCAACCAAAGACTGTCAGTGCATTGGAGGTCTCAACCGGACGATGGCCAAAGTGGAGGCCGTAAGGGCAGCTCGATAAGTTCCTGTCTCAGGACTTAGCGAGGAGCAGATCGAGGCACTCTTTCGGGACTTTGGTGATCTTTGCGATCACCAAGAGGAAGATTTAAAGAGAAAGATGAAGAAAAACTGACCGTCAGGGATTATCATAGAAGGCAAGGCTTTTTGGCGAACATCTGGCAATCATAAATTCGTATTCAAGGTTTCTTATAATTTCCAAAACAATTCATTCGCTTACTAAACTCATAAGACTACAATTTCCTTTCCTTTATCAACACATTTGATTTACAAGCAGTGTCAAGATAATATAATGAACTTTCCAGATAACATAAATACAACTGAATTTCAATAATATTTGCAACATAGTAACTTTAATAAACGCACTTACAGTTACACATTCTTTTCGTAAAGCTTCTTTTCATATCTCCAGCTACCTTCCCCCTTACCACTGCCGCCCTCTCACTCTTTACAACCAGAGGAGAGTTTATATCTCGGACTCAATCCCGAACATTCCTCTTCTTCCTTACCTACCATACGTCTACAATGGCATGTTCTAAATTGCATTTCGAGGTGCCTCTACGCTATATTTTAACATAATTTTTCTTACTTTGCATATTAATAGTTTTTTAGGAGACATAAATCTATTATTTAGTACATACTATCACCTTTCTATTATTAACAATGTGTCATTTCCAAACAGAATAATTAATTATTATTCACTCAAATTTCATATTATACTCAAACTATATATATTTTTAATATACCGTTCTAAAACAACATCAATAACAATATTATTTATGTTACGTTTAAATTTTCCTCGTACGCGAAATTATTATAAAATAGAATACATTCAAATTAATGTTACTATACATATGATAAAATATGTAAAATAATTTGATTGGCGTGCAGCCATCAGTCATATGGGGAATTCTAACTTTTGTTGTATTTTGCAATTGAATGGTATAGTATTTTTGAAAATAAATTCGGTAATTCAACATAAATAACAAGCAGAAATTTATTAACATTAAAGGAAAGAATAATATTGAAAATGAAATATTATTGTCAATTGAAATTTTTTCTTCCGGTGCTGCTAAGAGCAGGTGATACGCGCGTATTATTGTACAAAAATCTGGCACATCTAGTCACGCAATTACCCTCAGTTTATTTTAATCCACAATTACTGCCACATTAAATTCGTAAAAATAATAGCTTCCTATCGATATAAAAGAATGAGCTAATTAAAAAACAAATGAAGGGGTAAGTGGTTAACTAGGTTTAACGTTCCGGTTTCATAAAGTAGTAGTTGGAAAAACCTGCTATATCCGAGTTCCGCAATATTTCTCGGATATTTGCTTTTCCCGCGCTCTTCACATTCAGATCCTTCTGCCTCTCTTTCTCCCCGACTAATCCTATCAACCCTTCCCTATTCGACCGTCTCTTCAGCTCCCGCCGGACCAAATAAATGCCACTAATTTCTCATGCACTTGTGGTGTGTGTGGGTGCGTGTGTGCGTGTGTGGCCATTCGGAATTTGGCGGGATGGCGGAGGAGAGAGAATAATAAGAGCGAAGAGGGCATTGAGTTGAATAGAAAATGGCTATATACTAATATGGTTTTCAAATATTTAAATGTCTATTTAAATGTCGAGGACATGAAATAAAAAGAATTTACATAACCGCATAAATTTTAGGCATTTCACAAATAACGTTATGATAATCATTTGGACAAGCACTTTTTACTTTTATTACGCGGAATAAATTAGGCTTGTCTCCTTTAAATTTCGAGAATCGTAGATCGAAACATTCATTGTAAGTGCGGCGTGTTGCACGATGGCTAGGTAAAGAAATATTTTACAAAATAAAATATTTTATTTATTATTTTGTCGTACGAAAGTAGCAGTGAAATTATTCTACCCATCGTTGACGTTCAATGATTCACCGTATTAATTATGCAGATTATAATCTGATAATTTTATTTTTTCAAATTCTACAATTGTTCCCAATATCCCTAGAAAGGATAAATATTATATTTTTAAAATTTAGACCAAATGGAAAATAATTTATTATGGCACATTATCGAGGTATATTTGTAATAAAATCATTTATAAAATTATGCGCCCAGATGCGATTCGAAAGTTAAATAATATTAATGTAATGTACAGTATTTTCTAGAGAATGCAAATTGAAATAATTTGTATTTGTATAAAAATTAATATGGAATTTGAATATTTAGAATATTTGTTTGGGAGTAGAAGAAATTCAAGTAGTATCGTTTACTCGATAATTTCAATAATAAACTTTCTAATCATTTATACAAAATTTAGTTGTTACTTTTAAAGCAACAAAACTATTACATACCTTAACGTCCCATTACTCACTTAAGTATATATATTTTATTTACACAAATTAAAATAATACAGATGCACAGGAAAATGTGCATACATAACCTAAAAAAGTAACAGAGGAGCAAAGAAAAAATAGATAAGAATGCAAAGGTACACGTAGATAAATATATGCCGAGTAAATGAATGCATCGAGCCGGTGAGTGCAAGAGATGAGTAGAGATTTTCCTTTAAACTACCCTCTTATTCTAGCTTTCCCTCACGTTGGACAGCTCCACGTTTTTGTACGAGCGTTACTGCTGCTGCCGTCGAGCCCTTTGAATTTATGTTGAGGAGAAATTTATACAAAAACCTAACAATGCTTGCATGGCTGGACTTCGTCTGATGTATTTCCCCTCTCCCCCGCCCACCGCACCACCACCCACACCCACACTCTCACGCCCCCCCTCACCCCGCGTCTCTCTGTGTCTCTCGACGCCCTATCTCTTTATTTACCCATCTACATCTCTCTCTCTTTATCGTGGTCAATCCATCTTTCTTACTCTACTGAAGATTTTTTTTAACCTACTTCACACGTGCAATCTCTGTGTATTTTTATATCTTTTTATCGGTATAGCGAAAACTCTGTCTGCTTTTTTTACATTGTAACGATCTCTTGTGTCATCCTTTTTTGCGGTCTATTCAGCTATCTCCCAAGATCTTTATACTTTCCATTTTTCGTACTTTACGTACAGTTTTTTATTACTTTGCAATCAAAACGTTTATTAAATTTTTAAATAACTTTCACATGTACATCCGAACCGTTTCATCAAGATCATCGAGATTTGTTTCAAGGCTTGTAGGCACTTTGTGCTAGATTTTTTTCTTTATAATACAGGTTAAAACTTAATTTACATACTTTTTTTTTACTTATTTACATTATTATGTATATTTTTGTTTAATATTAAATAAATATATTCATTTATCTAGATATAGTATAAACGTACAAACGAATTATTATTATTGTAATTGAGGTTCAAGGGCGGAAGAAAATAATATAAGAAACATACGAATAATTTTCAGACTTCGGTGTTTATATACTCGAACAATTATTATAAAATAAATTTATTTGCATCGTTCATTATCTTATTATCACAATGAACGAATATATAGTCAATATAATGCTTTATATCGAGATGAAATTATTGCCAGTACAGTTAAAACAAATAAATTTGTATAAATAATAATATGTCACTAGATTATATAATCATATTTACCGAACTTGACATGAATTTATACCGTAACACCTTACGAAATATAAACTTACTAATTTATTCTGAATCTTGTTTAAATTATAATTCGTATCATAATTAATATTAAAAGTTTATAACAAAATTTGTTTTGTTGAATTATTGAAGACTGAAGGAAATATTTTCAAATAGATATTGTTTGTTTGTCATCGAATGATATCGTTTCAATTATGATCAAAGATTTTTTATTAATAATTTAACTATACAATTAAACTATTAAAAATATAATCTTCATTTTAAATTATTTATAACAAAATAAATGTTTTAAATAAAATAAAATATAACTTAAAAAGTAACTAAATTTTATTACGTTATTAAGAATGGAATGATTACTATTTATTGAGATTCTAGATTCTAAATTCTTATAAAATAATTAACATTAAAAATGCTTTATTATTTCTACGAAACATTAAATTAAAATGATTGTGAAATATTAAAAAACATCCTATTTATGATATCTCCATAGAGATTAATTTTTACAAGAATTAGAAACTATTTACTTATAATAAATTATTTTTTCATAATATCTTAGGTAATATGTGAATGATAGTAATTAATTATATTTATATACATTTATTGATATACATTGAGTATAATTATAAACATATTAATTATCAAAAGTTTTTAAATAAACATATTTATATAGTTAAATGCTTATATGAGGTATTAAACTTTTTTTTTAAAAAAATTCTCCTAGTTAAATATTTACTATAAAATTTTATTTTATCAAGTATTGCATAGATTTTTCAATGGCATGTTCTATATTTTTTTCTCAAATATTCGTATTGTTGACTTTTGATACTTTATGTATTATTATGAACTGTATCGATTAGAAAAGTGAGGGGAATAATTCATTTTTTGAAATACATTAATAGATATTAAATTTTGTAGCTTAAAAGAGTTTAAAATTTAATTTTATATAATTATGTAAAAAATTCATATAACTTCATAATTAAAAGTGACGATATCATTAAAAGAATTACTATTGCCTATCTAATATTTATTTTATTCCAATCTTATTTGCACTGTTTGTAATATTACTTCACTTTGCACTAATGGCAAATCTGATAAATTGCCATGTAAGTAATTTCTATAAAATTAATAATAACTTTATTAAACTTTTAATAATTAATTAACACGAGATATTATATTTTTTTAAAAATTCTTCATGATTCTTTTAACTCCTTTAAATGTAATAATATATTTTTTCAAGAATTACATTCTTTTATGTTTATTTCAATAATTTATAATAATTTATATTATATATTGTTATTCGTGTATTAAAACTATTTGAAATTTAGTTTAATTCAAAATATCCTTAATATTATAATGGAGAAATTACTGTGTATGGAAATTAAAAATCTTATTCTAATTCTTTAAAAAAGTCTTAAATAAGTGGATGTACATATGTATATATATATATGTATATACGTATTCATTTATTAAGAATTTTCTAAAAATTACGTAGTTAAGTATCAAGATTTTTTAGAATTAGCGTACTAAGTATGGTGTACTTTTAGAGGAAAAAATAAGCAGTCAAATTATTTCGTATAGAAGAAATAATTATTACAAAATGTACACGTAAATAATAACGAAATTAATCAATTATAACGAACCACGGCAGAAAAAATAAATATTTGATATATAATATGATGTATAAATAAAAAATTTGATCTTTTTAAAAAAAGCGTAGAATTTGATTAATTATTATCAACTTATTAGATAAAAATAATTTCATAATTATTATTTTAATCTTATAATCATGTTAGTGATGCATACATTTTTTAAAATATCAAATTTAAAATAGATTAAAAGATTTTCCTATATCTTTTTCTCAATCTTTCCTAAAAGTGAAAAACGGTAAATAAATTTTCATATGAATCTAATAATTTTGTACACAATATATACTCAAATAGATCTCTTAATTTTTAAATTATTTCATTTATATTTAAAATTTCTGTTAAGAATAATGCCATCTAATAATATATTTTTTAACCAAATCCGATCGGTATTACTTTCCATTTATTATTAAGACTGTCTGTTTTTATTCCTACCAAGTATTCATAATTTAAATTTAAATCTTATAAATCTATTATTGGAAAATTATATATTCAAAGAAGTCTCATTATGCATTTAAAATTGTGTATTTTCCTAAGTATGCACTAATTGAAATAGAAAGGGAATTATTAAATTTATATAATTCAAGTGGAGTCTAATAAAATCTACAAAATTATAAATACCTATGAAAAGATGAATTTTCAATGCATACATTTTGATTGAAAAATATTTAATATTAAATTTAATAATATGGAGAAAAGGCATCGATCATTAACAGTAGCTGGAAGATTAATGATTAAGTCAATGTTGGAATAATAATGTACGTTTCGTACAGAGACAAATGAGAAATAAGCCACACAATGTAATGTATGATAATCAAAATATTATCAATGCTGAAAAAAAAATAGCACAATACTACTAAAAATTAGAAACGAATGGGTAGTGAAAAGTGGTTTTTTAATAATGAAAAAAAAGGAGGAGTTTGGCGAGTTGGAGGTCTTTTTCCAAAATCCATTTGCAGTAGTGAAACAGTGAGAATCAGTGACATTATTTTCGTATTAAATTTACGGGGACTCGAAGGAAGAATTAATCAATAAAATACCAATGTAAATAGTATTATCCAGAGTTGAGGTAATATCAGTTGAAGGAGAATTTAACAATTAATGCTTTTATTACTGTAAAGACTGGAATAATTTTCATTGTAACAAGCTCTTTTTTCTTTTAATATTAATTATAAGAAGAGCTCTGTGCATTTAATAATTGCGCGCTCGTTATTTTCTGTGATTATAAGGAGGCCGAAATCCTTCTGCATATTTAACGCTGAAATTTAAAATCCAGCGAGCGAAGATTATTATTACAAGTTACAGTCTCTGTAATGTTAATGTAGGATCATTTTGTCCTTCACTTGTACCTCGTGCCGCTCCTCGCAATAATTCGGTTTTTATGCTTTGGCTGATGGGAGCTCCTTTGTTGCCCTGTTACTTTTTCAGCGGTAAAACTGAACTCTGCTCAGATGGTTAGTATCGTAGAGTAAACTGCTGAATGCTTGACATTCTATGGTGAGAGCAACTCGTGAGCTTGGATATTAATGTGCCGAATTGCGCTTAAAGTCGCGTAAAATATCCCTAAAATATGAGTATTCGGTAATTTAGCAGGCCCGAGGCGAAAAATCTATTCATGCCTTCTTCTTCTTCTTCTTCTTCTTGTACATCTGCTAGGCGCGTAAATCTATCCTTTACATCTTATTTTCCCAGACAGATCAGCATCGGCCCAGTGATTCGTGAGATTCGCCGGGCACCTGAAATACATCATCCGCAGCCCCACTCGTTTGCTGTATTTTTCTGACAGATCGGTCCACTCCAGGCATTCAGTTCCTTCTCGAACTTTTTTGTGACTGTAATTGACTTGCGGGGAGATGCAGTGAAAGCAACCAGTCAGGCAATATTCTTTCAATTCTTAATTTAAGGATCTGAAATTTTCCTAATTTCCTTCAGTTAAAAATGCGTCAAAAATTGACTTTACCTCGCTCTCATCAACCCTTGGCCTTCCGCTAATTTAAATAATAACGTCAAGTCTACTTTTATCGAGCCGAATCTATCATTAGTTTATTCTATTCTACACCCTCGCCTTGAAAATTACGTCTTTATTTTAAAGCCTTGCCGCACTCCAATTTCCACTATTTCTGCATGTTCCGAGGTATAGGATTTAAAGTTCAAGGTAGTTGCGAAGAAGTAGAGGTAAGTCACCAAGACACAGTGAGCCAAGTACGTGGAGTGATAAGCTCAGCCTACGGTTGAGATGCTCACTTAATTGAAGGGTAATACATTCGCGAGTGCAAATGGCATATAATTGTGAAAATATTTCTATTACAATGTGCATAATACCGTTTAAGCTGTTGTTGACTTGTCAAGTAATCTCAAGCGACATAACAATATGTACGGGCAAGGTGAAGTATAATTGAATTTATATAATCTTTTAATATCTCTACAAAACATTATTTTACAGCACACACACACACATATATATATATATACAATTCTGAATTATGAAATTCCGAAAGATGTTTAATTTTAAATTATTTCAACGAGTTGCAGAGTATATTTCTATTTGTAACAAATCATTCCGCTGTATTTTTAAAAATACAATTGAAAGTATTTGGTCTTTTACACGTGTCCATCTAATGAAATTTCTTTTGCTTTTTTAATATCTGCGTTGCATACAATACGCACACTCATTTGCCATTAAATAAATGTATGAAACATAGGTGTGGTAAGCTTCGGCATTATATCCGTTTAATCATAATCATAAGGAGAATCATAAGGCAAGAAAAGATAGAGAGGGAGTGAATAAAAAAGGAAGATTGGAGGTCGAGGCAAAATAGCGAGAAGAGCTGAAACCTTGAAAGTAACAATGACAGAAGGCAAGGGCAAGGTGGGTGTAGTATCTGATGTTACGTGGAAAATGAAAAGCCGTTGAATGAAGTCTTTGTATGAGAGGAAAGGTGTAATATTCATTGGGGGAAAGGAGAAAATACGGAGCCGCTGGTGGCAATGATGCGACGTGAGCGCTTTCCCAGTTTATTCCCGACATTTTTTCTCTTTTGCTGGCTCGTTCGAGATCAAGTGAAGCCATGCTTATTACCAGTAAATAATTTAGTGCTCATCTTTCCAGCTCCTTGCCTATTTTTTATTCTCCTTCTTCTCCGTCTCTCCCTCTCTCCCTCTCTCCCTCTCTTTTTAACGCATCTCGTTTGCATGCTAATACTAAATCTATTTATCTATTTATTTATATATTTATACTTAGAGCGCCCGAGTTTAAATCTTTTCTAGCCAGGCGAGTAACCATTAAATTGCATAAGAGATAAAAAGTTGGAAAATTAAAGGGAAGAAGAAGAAGAAGAAGAGAGAGAGATGAAGAAGTAGACAGAGGAAAATTGCAAATAAAAACTAAAATTAACTTATTGCTATTATGTAAAATGAGAGAAATGAAGAATATATTGCTCCAACTCATTGCTAGTTTAATCACGAAGAAACTTTACAGAATATAGTTCCTTTCTTCTCTATTAATTCCTTATTTCTCTATTAACAACTATTTCGAAAATCATTATTTCATTATAATTAAATTATAGTGATAATCAAATGCATAGCACGTGTATAATGTGTGATTAATGTTAAGTAAATATTTTCTCAAATCTTTACAATGTATAATAAAATATTAAAAAACTGAATATTATTGATTTTTCAACTATATGCAATAATAATAATAATAATAGATGTGTACGTCCTTTTATTTTAATAAAACACATTTCCATATCCATTAGTTGAGCCAAGTTTCTGAGAAATTAATACATAAATTATGGTTCAATGTAAATTATTATTAAAAACTTTGAGCTTATTGTGTAGAGAATGTAAAATTAAATATTATTCTAGGCATTGTACGGTTAAGCATTGAACAAAATTAATTGTTAAAAGCTAAAGTAAAAATCGCCTGCAGGACATTTAAATAAAAATTATTTCTTAAATGCTGTTATTTATGATAAAAAGTAAATATCTGATACAAAAGAATTATAGCTGGAAAAATTATTTATTATGACGCTACTATTTTTAATTTATATCTGCACGAGTGTAAAAGCATTAAAAATTAATTCCAAGCCACTTTCAAATGCATTATACGTAACTCTGAAAAATTTGCTCAACAGTGAGATTGTAAATCCGTGAACTCGAATGATTACATGCAAGTATAGTAAATTACACCAAGTTACAAAAGACCATTGAGATAGACGGTCGTACAGTCACGAAATACGGAATATAATGAATAGAAAAGTAAATATTTCGACAATTAATACGCGTTTATTGGTAAAATTTTCTAGTGGTTCCATTTGATATTCTGCAGCCAAGTTATTAAGAATTTCCAGGCATATGGCAGCTCAGGTAGGCGCCTTGCTGCAATTGCAAAAAAAAATTCTGCGCCCACCTAATGCTACCAAAGAGAGTACCAAGTAGCTGAGAAATTCGAATAACCTGTGCAGTATTCCTATTCTGTTCAGCATAAGTTTTCGGAAAGTGAGAGTACTTGATGTAAAATCACTGCTCCTCTGCTCCCTTTCTCCCTTTCTCTTACCTTAGCATCCACTCGGCAAGTCTTTGGGTGAATGCGACAACATTTTTTTGCCTTCCATTTCTTTGCACGTCCACGAAAATAATTGCGCTTAGCCGGGATATATTTTCTCTTCTTTTTTTTTATAAATGATTGCCGAGCAGCCGAAGTGAACTCTTTTTAGTATAGTTTCTTATATTTGGAGATAATTTATGGACATGCACGTATAAATTTGCTTCGAGTTTTTATTAAAAAAAAAATATGATGACGATGAGAGGAGAAAATAAAATGAGAAATGCATTTATTTTTCATTATTAATAAGAAACTGTTTTTGAAAAGGTCTTGAGTAGGCTATAAGAGCTGATATAAATATTTAAAAACTCGGTATTGCAGAATGTTTCTCTCGTAATATTTATTGGTTCGTTGAAATCATTTATTATCAAACAGATGCTTCAAAGGTTGCTTTATGTAGTAACAATAAACATTGAATAGAAGTAACAATAAACATTGAACTAAGCAGTTTTTAAGGAGGAGGAAATTGAATTTTTCTTATCAACATTAAATTATCGCAAGCTTTAACTAATTTGACAATCTATCTCAAAGTACAAAATGATAACCTCAAGCGTGTTTCAATACTTTCACTTTGATTAATATTTTTCTTCTATTATTGGCAATCATTATAGTATCTTTCAAATGTTCTTATCAATTTTTCAATAGAGAGTCTACGTTATGCCAGCTATTTATTTTAAAAAGTATCTGCATTGCTTCGCAGCGAGCAATAGATTTTAAAGAATATCTTTCTCGACTGAAAATTGTTATACAAACACGTAGAGAATTATATACACGTGTGTGGGCGCGCGCTCGTGTGTGTGTAAATGCCGATGATTAAGTGCTCATAACGCGACATAATAGATTTGCGTGACGACATTTCAGGCATCTGTGTACAAAGTTCGTCATTCTGACATTTTTCAAATAATCGATTTTAAAGAGTAGATGCGGGTCCCCAACTTGATTCCCAATTTTATATTACCAAGAGAATAAGTCCTCTCCTTCCCTCGTTCGTCTCTTTTTTCCCACCTGACCCATCTGCGTCGATAGGGCGACTTGGAGTGGAAGAGAAACTCGGCAAGAGCACGGGAAGATGAAATAACAAAAATAGAAAAAAAGCGGGAGGAGCGATCCATTTTCCTGGGACCATTTTTCATAATGGCGTGGCGGTGCCGCTCGCGTATTCCGCCTTCGATTTCCTTCGTCCGAGGAAGCTATACGAGAGTGAGGGGAAAAATCGCCTAGAGGCAGTTAAAGAAGATGAAATGCAGAGGGAAAAAGGAAGATAACTTTTCAATGGAGGGGGGGAGGTTGGAACAGTATGCCGATAATGTTTTATGCATTTTTTAAGTTCTCCTCGTGGAGACGAGGTGCGCGACAATAAGAAACCAGGGGGTGGGGTGGGGGGTGGGGGGTGGGGGGGCTCGCGAATTTCATCTTCCATTTCCCTGACTTACCACTAGTCATAGCTTGCCGCTTTCCCGATATCCGACGGTAATTCGTGCCGCTTCTTGCTCGAGCTCTATTTTGGGGAGAGAGATGGAGATATGAATGGATAAAGAGGCAGGAACTCTCCCGAGGTCATCGACGTCGGAAATTAAGAGAGCCGGGGAATTAGTAAGGCGCTACTTGACAGCCGTAAGGAAAGCGAAATCAAGTGGCAAAAAAGTATTAGTGAAATATTAAAATTGATGGGCATGAGCTGTCAGGATCTGTGTGCTTGGGTTGCTTGGGACATTCTTTGGCGTCTCCGGTCTCATTAAATTTTTCAACTAATGTACTCGAGATTTTGACGGCCGCACAAGCATATTTATTATTTACGAAAAAAAAAGTTCCTCACCCCCACCCACCCACTAAGGATACATATTGAAGTGCCGAATGACTTGCGTGAATTTAGCTGCTCCAAAGTTTACTTCTTGATGGTTACAATTGTAGGCGTTTTATTGCATGAACAAGCATCTTTTTCCTCTTTTGTTTCTTAAATTTTTTAACCTTCACGTTGCTGCTCAGTATTATTTACATCACATTGCAGTATTAACCGAAATTTTCATTCAAGTCCTGTCTTTTCTCTTACATAATTTACAAACATTATACAATATTAATGTTTTACTACTGAAAAGTTTATAATATTAACGAATGAATTGATTGCACGAGTATTGTAAACTTGAAAAAAAAAAAAAAAACATCTTAATTGTACATTTTCAAGTATAATTGTCATTGTTTAAGAATTGCCAAATGTTTTTCACCAAAATTGATTATTCCTCTGTCGTAATATCTTCATTGAACATCAACGTAATCAAAGTCGTTCGTTTTTCTTTAATAGTAAGAATAATTAGAGTTTTTTTAACTTTTTGTATAAAATTTTTACTTGTTAAATTTTTCTTCTCAAATATATATTTTATATTGTATATTATATCACAACATTATAGATATTACATTAGAATTTTGAAAACTAAATCAATTTATTTTACTAGAATTTGAATTTATTCACTTTGTATTTCGTCAGTGTCGAATTGGAAAAATCAATAGTTATTTTGGAAAAATTGAATGACAACAATATCATAAAATCTAGTTAATATCGGATAATTTTTTAGCGAGTACATTTTTTAAATTTCAAAATAACTTGAGAGTGTTTCTTGGACATAAAATTTGTACGATATGAGCTTTCAATTAACCTAATGTTAAGTTATCTTACTATATGAGCGAGACACAAATTCTAGTCTCTCGCAGCTCAACAGGACTTACTAATTAAGATAAACACATATTGAATCATAAAAGAAAATTAATTATTCCTTTATACGGAGCTTTTAATTTGAAAGTGACGTAATTTTTTATGATCGGCCATTAGAAATTTTAAAAATAATTAATCGGATTTAAAAATAAACGTACACGAGGTAGAACATAATTATTTATTTCTCAGATAATTTATATAGATCTTTTAGCCTAAAATACATGTCTATTACGTCACGTGAGCACTCGCGTTTAAATTTAAAAATGAAACAAATCGATGCGTTAAATGTGTCATTAAAAAATTATACTATTTATACTAGAAATTTTATACTAGAAATGACGGATTTGCATTTTATTGTAAAATGCAATTTTCAATGTAAGGGAGCAATAATTTATCCAAACATTAAAAGCATCATTCTTATATAATAACACTGTATTGAAATGCAGAAATGTATGAGAATTCAGGCCCATTATGAGGACGAGTATAGGACATTTTGAAAAGTAATATTTTTGTTTAATTGTTATCATTGGCTGATAATTCCTTATATTCCATTCCATGCCCGTTTTACGGAAACCTTTAACAGGTCTCGCGCATTATTTATATCCAAAGGGATGAAATAAACAGCATCCGCGGCGCAATTGATACTCAAGTGTCAGTGAGAATACGAGAGAAGGTGCTATCGGAAAATTCACAGCAGGAACACAGCCTCGAAACAATAACGAGTTCCGAAGCACTAAAACTCGGCTTCGCGTTGCTGAGTCGAGAAGAATGGGGTGGGGGGAGGGGGGGGGTTGTTGTAATAATTTGCCATCTCCCTTGGGAACGAGTGAGTGTCGACTTATCTGCGCCTGTACTACGGTACTCCTCTATCACTAGAGAGTCTCTTTCCCCCATCTTATTTCCCACCAGCCTCTCTCTCTCGCTCTCCCTCTCTCTCTCCATCTGCCGTCGAGTATTACAATCTTTTGCCCTCGCCGCGAGTCTCTACTTTACTCTGCTCCTACTTCACGTCTCTATCTCTCACTTTTTGTCTCCGTATCTTGTCTTGCCTTTGTTTCTTCGAAATTTATGTACGACTGTGTCTCCTGCTGTCTTTTTCATTCCCCATACACTTACGAGGAGCATTCATTCCTCTCTTTTCTTATGCCGATTTGTATTTATGAGCCATCATTTTTATTTTCTAATGCCTCTAATGCATTAAAACTCATTTTATATAAAGTGTCGTATATCAATAATGGCACTCGCATAAATAATTTTTTATATTCATTGTGAAATTTCATAGGATAATAATTTTAATATCAAACAGGTAATTTTACTCTAGTGTTACTATTTTTTTTTTTTTTTTTTTTTTTTTTTTTTTGATTGAACCTAATACTTTTAGAAATTCTGAAGTAATATTATGATCATTTCTTTAACATTTTTGCCTATTTAAGCGAAAAAAAATTTTTTTCGAAAATAGCAAAAGTTAAAAAATAATAAAACAATATTACCTCTCATATTTAAACGTTGCCAATCATGATAATTAAACGTAATGCTCGTAAATGTAATTCTATCCCTTATCGAATGCCATATAAATTTAAATGGTTTTTTTTAACTACAGAGCTTTTTCCTTAATCTTGTGTATCTATATATCTAATGTACTTGTGTTCATTGAACATTAAAGGTGCTGATGAAACATTATTAATTGTACAAGTTGATAAAATGACAAAAAAAAAAAAAAAACTTATTGAACAAATTTAAGTCACATTAAGGAAATTAATCGTACAGAAATTAAGTATACAATATATTATTTGAAAAAGCATGGTGTGGAAAAGTAGGCTTAAACGAGAAAGATTTTAATAGCATCTTTATTTTTCTCACTTGCACGAATAACTATCTCAACATGACAATAAAGATAAATTTTACGTTGAAATTCCATTAGGTTTAATCTTTTTTTGAACCGTTCGTAAACGTTTAAAAGATTATTTAAAGAAATAAAATATTTTGACATTGAAAAAGGGAATTTCAGTGCAAGATTTGGAACTTAGGTAGCAAAAAATGTAAGAAAATGTAAAAAAGTGTATTATGAAATTCAACTGACAAATAAAATTGCTCAGAAAATAAAAAAAAAGGTAAGGAATTGTATGCAATTTAAAAAATATATATATATACATATATATTTGTGTGTGTGTGCGTGTCAGCGCGCCCGCGTGGGCTTGTATGTATTGGCGAATACAAAATAGTCTATAGAGTAGTGCTTCCACTACATCATTACGCATCGTTAAGATTCCCTCTACCATCTTTCTCTTTTTTCCTTTGCATTTTCATTTTTTCTTTGCCTCCCATCCTCCCTTGCCGAGGCTTTACCAAGCCTGTTTCTTGTCTTCACCCTCGGCTCAGCCACTGCACGAGCTCGTCAAAATGAGGCAGCGTCCTCTGCGGAAAATTTCCAACCCCGATAGCTCATGGAATACTGAGATGCAACGTCTATGTGCACGCCCATGTGTGCGCGTGCACATATTCTTTGAATATGTACGGGAAGAGAGTTCAACGTGCCTTCGCGTGCCTCGTGCCTCCCTTTACCTAAGCTTCAATGCATGAGAATGAGTCGAGGCTATTGCTATGTGGAAAGAAAGTGTGAATCAAAAAGAAGATGAAGAAGAGGAAGAAGAAGAAGAAGAAGAAGAGAGAGAGCGAGTCAAAAAAAAATGATAGAGTTAGATAAAGGATGAGTAGAATAGAATAAAAGAACAAGATGGGAGTCACTACTACATAGACGATCGCGTCAAAGTGCAAAGGAACTTTTCTTCTCTAATATTTTATGGACTTGACGACGCAAAGAAAATAATGCGTTTAAGTAATTTATAAAATTAAGTAAACATAAATATAATCGCCTAATAAGAATGGCATTATGCTGATCGCAAATATCGTGGCACTTCTTCTAATTAAATAATTAAAATAATTGTTCGGGATCTAATTAACATAATTTAAAAATACTATCAAGATAATTTATCTTAATTAAGAAAAACTATTTCCGTCCAGGCCATTAAAAGTAATGATTCGAAGGTGCATTTATATCGTGTATAATATTATTTATAGATGATGTAACAATATGTTTTAATAATTATTTACGTGTCATAAACACAGAAGGGAAAAATCACTTGTACGTAGTTAATATATTTTATTGTTCATACCGATGTAAAAATAAAAGTTTCGTTTCAGATATTATTGTTCAAAGTGGATTCAAAGAGCTTTGTCGTTTATCCGCTCAACGCCTCTATCAAATCATGAATTACCAAAGCTGACGATATCGAGAGCAGAATAGTAGATGAACAAGTAGAGATACTTTATTTATACTTAATAATTGCTGAATGGTACGAGAATTCGTGGGACTTGATATACTCGTATAGACTTGAATGTAGACTATATAGACTATATAGACTTACTATAAACAAACTATAGACTCGCGTTATTTTGTATATAATTTGGCGGCTGCTGGCGTTGAGTTGCTGACTCGGTAAATGCTGTCTCGGATCATGGTTACCTTGACTGATGCTTCCTTCCTTA
This sequence comes from Ceratosolen corneri, assembly GCA_030522565.1. Taxonomy (NCBI): domain Eukaryota; kingdom Metazoa; phylum Arthropoda; class Insecta; order Hymenoptera; family Agaonidae; genus Ceratosolen; species Ceratosolen corneri. The sequence continues at coordinate 24,266 of JAPYYT010001271.1, forward strand.
TTCCATTAGGGCCTTAATCTTATATCCGACTCTGGGTGTCAAAAATTAGAGATATTTGGCTGGGCTAAGTTAGTTGGTCTTGTAGTTGATAATTCAGATGTAAGATAAAATGAAATGTCTTCGATTAGGTTGTTGGGGGAAGTTCCGTGTCAGAAGAGGCTTACATTTATGAATTATGATACTGGCCTCACGTATAATAAATATTATGCTATTTATCGTCATTTTTTACTTTTTCTGATCCATCTAATATTGTCTCTCGTATATTAATTGCTAATCTTAACTCTATTAGTTTTCATTGCGATTTCATCCACCTCCACTTATCCATCCTGTATTGGTTTCATCTAATTGCGATGAAAAATTTAATTAAAATCTTTATCTAATAGTTTGAAATTGTATCTGAATGCAATCCGAATAATAATGTTAATATTATTAGATTAAATTGAAAAAATACTTATAATATGTATTGGCCAAAGAGAAATATTGTACTATATCTACGTCTAGTAAATTCGGTTTCTTTTAAAATTGTTAATAATTAATATATCTTATTTCTTCGAGGATAAATTTTCATGTCTTTTGTACGTATTAATAACTTTTAACAAATTGGTAATTGAAAAATTATGAATTTTATTAATTTTCCGTAGCATTGAATTTACACTTGTGTTTATATTCCGTTTGTATTTTCTAATTGTTATCGTTATATTTTTAATTGTATTATTTTATTTTCTAATTGTAATAGTAGGTAATAAAATATATGAAGACTTCTGATAATCTATTATAGGCATTTAATTATGAAAGTTTTAAATAATCAATCAGTACCTTGGTTTATATTTAAAATTATTCTTTAATAGTTATGAAATCATACTTTGAATTATAAATTGCTACGGTCAACAAAATTAATCTTTTCTTATAAAACACATTGAATTAATTGCATATATATATATATATGTAGTAATTTATAATAAAGTCTAGGTAAATAATTGAGAAAATTAAACTTTTTATTTTGTAAGCGCAAGTGACATTGATGCCTGAATTTGTAGTATTAAATCATTTCAATCGAGGTTCTATATACTTTGTGTAATTAAATTCTAGATAAGTATTTAATAAGTTAGTTATAGATATTATTAACAGTAATTTTAGCGTTTAATGTAGGTTTAATATGGACTTTTTTCATTGAAAGAATATCCGAGGTTATTGAGGAAAATGTACGAACTAATGGACTACTATGACGATTTTGTCAGTGTTAATTATAATTCTCATTAAAGATTTTATAAAAATTTAATATTTAGCGAAATAATGAAATTTGCGTGAAATTATAAAGAAGTTTTAATTTTGACAAGCTTTTTAAACCTTTTACTTACTTTAATTTAATTTGGCTTGATTTAATTCGACAGGCATTTAATTTGATGGTGATAATAAATTGATTCCTTTAAGTGATAATTATGATATAACACTCATTGGTGTTCAATTTGCTGAAATAAAAATGCGTATGCTTTTTAAAAAGTAGTGCACGTAAAATGTGAATTTCGATAATTATTAAATTTTAACGTAATGCAAAAAAATCTAAACTTAAACTACAAACTCAATTACGATAGTGCATATATATACATATATATATATACATATATATATATATATATAGTTTAATTGCGCGCAATTCTTATCGAGATACCAATAATTATGTATATTTCATAGATGTGTGCATTTTTATTTGTAGAATGAAAGAGTGAAACTTTGAAAGTGTGTTTGGAAATTAAAGTGGTAGCGAGGGTTTAAGAACCCCGATGCACTGAATTTTTCAACGCGCTCGTGTCACACCAATACCGTCAAATTAATCTTATCAGACACAGCAACGGAAGTTCCGATCCCTCTAGATCAGACTAATGCATGTTCTTTGCCTGAATATGTTAAGTCTTGGTGCGTTCATCGTATCTCCGGATGATTAAATCAGGACATTACTGAAGTACCCCGGAGATTACATCTTTTAACGTATCTTAAGGGGAAAGCCAAATCCGTGCTAGCGAGTGACTAACCGCTCATTGTCACCTGCGCCATTCGTCAGGATAACATCACGATCTACCAGAAAAATTGCACAAGTTTTGGGAGGAGATTTCTCGCTGTCGCGAGATCTTTTGTCATCCACATTATCCTATATTGACCATTGGGAGTAATCGCCATTATCTGCGTTATTCGTCCGAGTCTCAAGTGAAATTGATTCCTTGCAAAAAGATTTTCTCTTTAATGTAGTCACGAAGATGAGCTGCCCACATCGAGGCGAAGGTTGGATTGAATTAAAAGGGAGCAGACGATACACGTTGTACAAAAATTAAAAATATCATCTCCAATATTATATTGCTTGTTAGAAATCATTACATATATGTATTGTACGAAAATATAGTTATACTTATATATATATATATAAATATAGTTATAATATAGTATTGTACGAAGATGAAAATAGCTTAGGAAATTGGCTGCTCGCACTGTTTCATAAAAATTTATTGCCGTGGTGGTGGTAATTATTGTATTTGTCGTACTAGTCAGAAATTGCCAGTAATGCAGTATTTATTTTGTCCATTAATATTATTCGCATTCTTATACTGAAGTATTGGTTATTAGTTGTAAGGTGAAGAAATAAGGTGAAAAGCCCGAGATAAAAATGTGATAGATACGATAATTTTGAAAAAGGAAAAATTTTTTGAAGTGTTAGGTAATCTAGCATCGAGTGCCGCTCATTTGCCACTGCTCGATGGATAATGAAAGGCCGTAGAGAAGCAATTTTTCAGAGTACTTTATTGTGTTTATTGTCTCGGTTAAAATAAATACCAAGTGGTTATTAAGTTGAAGAAGTTGGCCAGAAGAAACTGCTTCTTCACTACGTGCGTGAGCTAGGAAAAAAGCCTCGCTCGAGTGTACTTGAGCGCCGCTGCAAGTCGTTGCTAAAAAGAAAAGTGGCCACCGCATTTTATGCCAGTGCGCGTCTTGTTCCAATAACACGTCAATGAACTGCACGAGTGTTGCAACGAGTTAATTAATACTTGGATCGACACTTCACCTGGTTTACCCATGCTCTTTTTGTTCTCAAAGCCATTGCTTATTTCGCGGATAATAAGGCGTTGGACTTTGATCGAGATAATGGAAAATCAAACTCAAAATGCTTTTGCAGGCAGCACTCTCAGTCTCCAGTACGCAGTTTAAAAAAAAATTATTATTTTACAATAATTCGCTAATATCTATTGACGCTTTAAAGCATAAAAATTGCAAGAAAATGTATAAAGTCAATCAATTAATCTAGATTATTGTATGAAATATTGTAAAATAAAGACTTAAAAGGTAATTTTATATTAATTATTATTATTTTAAATATAAGCAACTTTATTTCAATATTTATCTCGATATTTTTTTCTTTTTGTATACGTCTGTTTCAGAGTTCTGCGTCATAGTATTAGTTAAAAAATGTGAGGGTGAAAAATTTTACATTCGACACTTACGTCTCTTCAAGTATATAGGAAGGGGTAATTATTATAAATGCTTGCTGTAGAAAATCGTGATCTTTTCGTAATCTTTAATTACCGATTGAAAACTCTGATTGTCGTCTAAATAAATCAAGCAAATCCAATTGACTGAGTAATAATTTAACATATTGAGTTTAATTTCAATTGCAAGATAAATAGCTAATCAAGTTGGTTATATTTATAGCAAAGCCTATTGAATAATAACTTGAATGATATGTTGGATCTGCATTCTAAATTATATCCTAAATGAATGCTGAAATTTATGTGTAATAATGCCATTAAAGTAAGGTTTGACCGGTCTGATTTTGTTCCGTAGTTATGAAGTTTATAGGTTAAGAGTATATATATACATGCGCGCGTGTGTGTGTATGTGTATCTTGCCAATTAATGTCTTTCATAAAATTGGTGATGTATGATAAGTACAGGGAATTTCATATTGGAATGGATTTCAATTATTTTTAGACAATAGATTCTATAAGATAATAGATTGTAGGAGAGCATTGTTTTGTATCTTAAAAATATTGATAAGGCCATTAATTTCCTCGAGTTTTCTATAGGAAAGTCGCTATATAGAGCCGAGGCTGGATTTTACATCCTCGGCCTCATCCAAATTCATTAATTGTCATAACAATTAAAAACAGCTTTACGATTCGAGCCATTCGTTCGAGAGTGAGCCATCGCTCGTTTATGCTTGTATATTAATATACAAACACTTATCTCCCTTTGGCAATTCAAGCACGTAGAGCATATACGTGCACACACGGCTTTCCCATCTATCCGTCTCTGCCTATGGCAGTTTGGAATTCACGTAATATTCGAGCAGATCTTTCGGGAAGAAAAGGCAGATATATATATATATATATATGTGTGTGTGTGTGAGGGAGAGTCAAACTTGTCTGATGCCGGTAGCTATATGCGATACTCAGAGCTACTTTAAGTCGAAGCTTCGTTCTTTTTTTATTTTATTTTGAGCTATAGTTCGAGGACTCGGCGCAGTGCTATTTCCTTCTCCCTATCTATAGCCATTTCTGTTCCATGTAAGCTTTTCACTTTACTTTCTCCTTGCTTTTTTCAAATCTATCTACTCCCAGATTCTTCTTGTTTTCATCTTTTTTTCTCTCCTTTTTACTAAAGCACCAGCTATAACCATATCTATATATATATACCTAACTATACCTAACTACATATTTTTGGAGCCTTTTCTTACTTGCCAATAATTTTTTCTCCAATTTTAATCATGTTACATCGTTACTGCACATTTTGGCTTCATTTTCTTTCTTCTTTTTTCTTTTCTTTCTCAGAATCATTACAAGTTCAATAAAATGCACTAATAGTTCGTTATCTCTGGAGTATAATATGTGGTAATATGTGCACAAAGATTAAATCCATGCCGAATGCGAGCAAGGCACCAGGGAAATAAAAAAACTGTAAGTAGAAGAATTACAGTTAAAAGCATGGCCCGAGAGATAATCGCAAGTATTGCATTCGAAATACAAACTCTTCTTCTATTTTTATTTTATGTGATGGCGGATGTTTACTCGAATATGTTCAACTATCAACGTCAATTTAGTAGATAAGAAAAAATTCTGCCGATCTTCGATCTTTATGCAACTTTGATACTTTTTCTCCTCATGCTTATCATAATTTCATTACTTTAATACGTAATTTTTTTGTTTTCAAATATACATTAGTGATTTCTTTATAATTATCATACTATAATTATCATTTTTTTTTTTTTTTTTTAGTATATATATATCGTTTAACTTTAGTTTATTGAAAAATGTTAATATAAATAGAAGCAGGAATTGTGAATAAATAATATTTATATATTACTTAAAATACTAGCGATTTCTAGTTGTTTCAATAGACTCTGACTTTTCATTTTACATTACGTAATATATCGTATAGTAATGCAGATATAACGACTGACCCGAAGAGAAATTATTGATAAGTGAAATTGTGAAAGACCTTTATATTAATTTTTCTTCTGGTTAGTCTATTCTAAGATTACACCTGTAATACTCAATCTGAGGATGTAGTCAATTAATGAAATTGAAGTTACTCTTCTACTTATTCTTTCCTCCACCACTCGCTCTCGCACGCATACTCCGTCTCACTCTAAAATTATATCGGTTCATTACTAAATCTGTTTCAAAAGTGTTGCTTTCACCGAAGCTTTTCCAATGAATTCATTATTTGCGCAGTTTCCAGACATTTTGAAAAAGTTTTCACTTATATATATATATACTTTATGTATATACTTTACGTATACGAGTACATAATTTACGCTAATTTTTTTATAATAATGCCATGTTATTTTATAGAATTATTCTTTTTTCTATTTTTTTCTCGCTTGTTATCTATCGCGGGTATAGGATACACTCTTGGCTAACAATTTTTCGCATTTTTCCAGTCCTCGTATGTTTTCGAATTCAACTTGGCCAGAATCGAAAAATGTCTATCTGTAGTTCAGACTTTGGCTTCTGTTGGAAATCCTTTGGCAAACATCAGGATTTACTTGCACTATATAGACATAATTTTACACATCTTCCCCCTCATTTCCATATGATTCTTAAATTACTTTTGACATTAAAAACAGTAATGGAGAGAAATTAAAAAGTAACAAGAACATATAAATCTTAAAAAATAAAGATTTCTTTTTTTATTACTTCTACCATCCCTGGAATTCTTCTATAATTCATTTACAATTAATTTATATATTTAGTGAAAATCTATTTTAAGCATTTAGAAATCTTTTGAGCATTAAAAACTCAATCTATGAGGTGTAAACGTTTAAAAGTAGAAATCACCGAGCCGCTTATATTTAATGCACGACACTTACAATTGTCCTCACCATTCAATATTTCATGTTCAACTATTATTTTGAAATCCTACATTTCTTCTTCTAATAATAATAATAATACTTGTGAAGCTTTACAGATTGAGCTTCGCTTCTTATATCTCGTTCTTTAAAACAAATTTGAGTTGCATATTATATTTTTACGCTTACAAAAACTAGATGCCAATCCACTTTCTGAAATGCATTATTAGTTGGTTGTTTCGATATAGGCACTTTTTATGTAAGCAGTAGAAACTTTTTCACTGGCTTAAAAATGTTTTAGCGGTAAAATTATTAAAGTTATTTTTAATCTATTCAGGTGAAGTATTTTTAATGTCCATAAATTGTTACATCGATCGTATACAATGAAAAGATGTCAAAATTATTTAATTATTATTTTCAACGAGAACGATAAATTACTATATGAATTATGCGACGTATAATATGTTTTAGTTAATAATTTATTTCACATATAAATCTATAGTCAATTAATGAAAATTATTTACAAAGATATTGGAGAAAGGCTTCCTTAATTGAATGCTATTTTAAAGAGATTTTGCAATTTCATATTAAATATTTGAATTAAATGAGGATTAAGTAAGAGTAAAGAATTTTTGTTTCACTTTTAGTTACAGTTGACTTTTACGCATTACTCGGCTGTCCTTTCAGTTGATTTTTAATTTCTCTTTTTGCTATCGTAATTGGGCAGAACGAAAGCTTCTTAATTTCTTCCACGAGCTGTGTCCTTCTTCGATTTTCTTGCTCTTGACTTCGAGGGAGCGTGGGAAATTTGTTCTAGAAAAAGGTTTAATTGGATCCTTTGCTGTTGACCGTATCTAGATTTTCTCAAGTTCTCTTGATTAAAATACTTTTTTTATTGAATTGTCTCATCACGCGTGTTTATTCTACGAAATGCGAATAAAATTGTAAATATATAAAGACGGAAGAAGAGATTATTGGAGCTGAATTGAAATTGTATTTTCAAGATTAAAAGCGCGGCAGTGCAATGACAGCGGAATTAAAGTTACTTTAAGAGTGAAGTGATTAACTTTGAAATTGGCGATACTCATTCTCACCTTTGTCAATCGCGTTATTTTAATTTTTTTATCTAAATTCACTGTGCAGATAATACATTGGAATGGTTACAAGATCGTGGGAAAGAGGTAGAAGAGGCGCTTGAGAGGAAAACTTTATTACGGATGGGACGCAATGTTAAGCGGATAGTGAATCGAAGATAATAACGACGTGACAAAGCTTTAATAGGCTTTTACGTGAATTGATATTGATTGTGGCTGAATGCTCTCTAGTATCCGGATGCTCGAGTTTCATGAACTTGATAGACGTTTTTGTTTCATTCGATCCCATAGATTTCAACTGCCGTGAACCGCTTCGCTATAACTTAATTTACTGTTTACGGAAAACTGGATTACACAATCCTTTTAAAGCTCAAGAATTATTAAATTGTTAAGGGCGAAGGGAGGAAAAAAAGATTGTCAATGTGAAGAAGAGCATTGATATTGGTTTACAAAAAGAGCCAATAATAAAGCACGAATATATCAAATTTATAATTTAAGATGAATTTCAGCAGAGTAATCTTCAATTTATTATAACTTTTATAGGCATTTTTGAAAAGCCACTTGCTCCACAATTTAATAACTAAATATCAGTTTATTATATTTCGTCATTTTATTTCGCAAACTTATGTGTATATATACGCGCGTGATTCATAAAATTTCATATCAATATTAAAAAACTTCACCTTAAAATAACATTTTTCCAAATACTTTATAGTCGAATTTATTAAAATTTCGTATCTTTAGAGAAAATTGCTTTAGAAATTATTTCATTTATTATAAAAGTGAGATGACAGTTAAATAAATTAAGATAATGTAATCAATTTGAAATTTATGATGGGCATGCATACATTCGCGCATGCACACACACACATGCGTGCAAAAGTAAAGAGTATTGGTATCGATTAGCTACATTAATCTTTCATATCTACTAACTTTCCGTTTTTTTTCTTCTTTTTTTTATTTATTTATTTTACTGTATTCAAAGCAAATAAAACCAATATTTTTTAAAAAATTTTTTCTTTTGAATTGGAAATAAAATCGTTTACCAAAGGGAAATTCAGCCAAGTGTACATATTTTTTAATTTTTATAAATTAATTGTTCCAACGACTAAAACAATTGGAAAAGTTTTAATGTTGTAATTCGAAAATTTTATTAAGCCAATAATTACTTAAAAGTGCATGTTATTCTTAAAATAAAGTAATTATTTACTTTTTAGATGTTGTTTTTTTTTCTTTTTTTGTTTATAAAGTTGTTCTTATAATACAATACGTGCAAGTTACAAATTTATTATTCACAGAATTAAATTAGTAGTGAATTTTTAATATAGAAAAAATTTCATTTGTACTCTTATTGTAAGAAAAAGAAAAAATCAATTTACTTTAAGTTCATTAATAATCATTATTATTTCTTCAATGATATACTGTAAACTTAATTAAAGTTTATCTCAAACAAATCAGAAAAAGTTTTGCTTCGGGTTCATTGAAGTTGTAAATAATTTCGTAATATTGCACACGACAATAATGTTTATTAATATTCTTTTATCAATGAAGATTAATTATACAACTGTTTCATTAGATTTTTGTACATTATTATTTACATTAGATTGCGTTGATAAAAGCGATAAATGAAATTTCATGTTATTATTAAAATTCTCATCTTTATTTGAGATTGGATGTAGGTGTCATAGAGAATAATGATATTTCGCTTGGTAAGCCTATAGTTAAAAATATTTATTATTTTTAGAGGAGATCGTTGCTTGACTTATTACAATAATCGGCTTTGCGAAGAAACACGAAAATAAATGTTTTGCTTGCTTTAGAGCGATAGTGAGCGGGATATCGAAGGGAATGATAAAATGCCGTGACAATAATAGCGGTAGCCCGTGTTATTAATAAGCTTATTATCAATAAATGTAGAGTTTGGTATATAGGTGACATAAGCGTTGGTAATTGCTAATTATATCCTTTTCGATAATCTGAGAGAATCCGTTGTTAATTGCACGACAGTCTAGAAGGAGGAGGAAAGGTGCGTTTGTCTCCTTATGCCTTGGGACGTCAGGTGGGAGGGGGGGATTATTCAGCGGAAGCTTCGGCGAGAAGTTGGTGGGTTAATTTTTCATCAGGATGCAAAAGTTCTCGTAGTAGTCTCGTAAAAAAGCTCGCAATCATTTCGAGTCCGCGTCAAGAATCCCGGCCCTCTTCTATTATCTTGGAAAATTAGTCTGTTTACGATAGCTCTCGAGAGTCGACACGACACTATTCTCCATTCGCTCTTGAGTTTAATCGGTCAATAAATAGCTCCTTACCCTCGTCCTCCATTCCCTCGACTTCTGCTTACTTCGCCACGACCGATGAGATAGCGCCGCCTCCATTCCACGGATCCGGCAAATCCTCGAGGAGCAGAGAGTAGCACTAAAGCCATATCGATTCTTCGTCAAGGCCAATGGATGAATAACATGGATGTCATGCATGTTGTTCCCAACTATTTCCCTTCTTTTTATATCTGTTGCTCGCCCATTTTCTTCCCATTCTATCTTATAGCCGAGTATTAAGTAACTAGGTCTGCCCTCAAGTCCGAAGCTCTTAGATTATGTTTATTCTGTGGGCATTATTTTTCCCCTCTTCTTCTTCTTCTTTTTCTTCTTCTATCATATTATTATTAACGAGTGTCTTTGTGTACGTAAGAATATGTCGTTACTCATCGTACGACATACATTGCCAGAGGCGGATAATTATTTCGTGTCGTTGGAAATCAGTTATGTTTTGACGTTGAGTTGGCCCGTTTGTTTTTGTATTGTGGATAGTACAGTGAGCACAAGTAGGGGTCAATTAATTAATGACATTAAATGTAATAGATAAGATAGTAAGTATGTTGGCGTGTTTATGCAAGAGAGCACATGCACGGGCTAATGGTGATTACCAGTGGTGAAACGGAGCGTACATCGATGAATGCCAAAAATGCGGAATCTCGATTAATAAGCGACTGGTCATGTGGATTTTCGTTTGTCCGTGATTGATTTCACGCATTTAAAATTTCAATGCAATTTGTACATTTCTATACGCCGAGCTAAATATCATACTTTCCCTTTAAATTCATCGCACGATTCAATGTTTTAAAATAGACAGTTCTTATTCGGCGCATTAGCATAGATAATTTAAAAGACAAAATTAATGTACTATTAATAAATATATTGCAGTATTTCCTTCATTTGAGCAGAAATGCATTAGTAATTGAATGTGTTAAAACCTAAGGTTCCGTAATATGCTTTATTGTATGGAATAAATAGCAAACCCAATGAAATACAATGCTAAAGTAAAAATAGCTTGTAAATAGCTAGAAAAGCAATCATTAAAAATATTTTCAATCCCATGCAATGTGAATAAATAAGTATGAATAATTGGAAAAAATTAAACCTAATATTTTTTTTATAATCCAATATGTATAATTTTCTTCTTTCGCTACGAATTTCTTCACCTTTATAATATTTAAGTTCGAGTCAAAAAATATCCCAATGTCAAGGAACACATTCGCAATGTGACTTATCAAGTATATTTAATTAAGTTTCGGCAGTGTGCAAAGCTTTTTGCGCGCGTTCATTATTTCCTCGAATATATCTAATAATTACTGCTATATTACAGCGCAGTAAAGCATGCTTAACCAACTCCACCCACGACCTTTTCCATCCTTCTACCTCAAGGATAATATGAAATATATATGAAGCACCGCGAGTCATCGTCCATTTTTATTTTGGTCGTCTAATGCATCATCATGTTTTTTCTTGGGCACGAGTTATGCGAGCCGGCATAACTGCTATCGGCAAACTAGCAACATATTCCTTCAACTTATTCCTATTAAATCGCTTATATATATGTTAGGATGTGTGCAACAATGTTCGCCGCTGAGTTTAAAATCGATGTCAAGGGGCCGTAACCTTAAACGCCTTTCTACGTTTGCTATTACAGCTTCTTTGCGCCCCAGAATTTCGTCAGAAATGTAGTCGCTTGTCGCATTTATCGTCTCTGCCTCCATACAATAAATTGACTAAGCGTGACATAAACACTTTAATGGCTTTCGCGACTTTTTCGTCGCTCTCCTAGGACAAACTAGTCCGATAAATTGTATATGGCTTTTATAAAAGAATAATAGTTTTATTTATTCATGATATACCCATTACGTACCGAAAAAAGAAAGAAACTTATATATACATATATATATTCATATATATATTAAAATTTGTCACGCGAAATATTGTAAAAAGTTTTAAAAGTGTTTTAAAATGCTATTATTTATTCTATGCGTAAGCTGCGTTTTATAATATTCTATTAAACAATGGAGTAATATAATAAGAAAGTAGAATGAGATTATACCTCAATTAAATTAAGATTCAAATAAAATGAACATTTCAAACTAAATTAAGTTACTCCAACTTATATCTTATATTAATCTCTTTCATAATTAATATATTTTTATAATTTATTTTACGAATATAATTAACGTATGCCTTACGATATATTATGCAGAAAATATGAAATGTGGTTTTATTACACGTGTTACGATTTCTTTTATTTCAAAATACCTTAATTTCTTCAACCATTAGCTACTTAATAAGTTTTTTATTTTAATTTAATTGTTCAATTGAAGAAGATATTCAGGATAAAGCCATCTAAGATATATATAAGTCTTGAAAATGAAGACTATTATTGTAAAATCTTCAAACTGCGTGCATATATAAATTAAAAAATTAAAAAACATAAGCTTATAAGTATTAAATTTCTAAGAGTAGACAAGAAGAATAATAAATTTCGGAAATTTTATATTTCAGAAAAATTATAGTCCAAGTTCATTATTTCTTTCGCGAATATAGCCATTTGAATAGGTAAATATTATAAAAGTTTCATCTCCAAGCTTAAATAAAAGTAATATTACAATTTATTCTTACCCACGTCTTATGTCTTTGTTAATAAAAAATATATAAATGCTCCATTTCATTATGTCTACATTTCATTTATAATAATATCGATATAATACGATGATAATAGGTTATGCATAAAATGTTTAATGTACTAGATAAATTTAAGGATTTTCTTACAGTCGTAAAGTGGAGAAATAGCAAAAAGATTACGAAATTATTCCATTTTAAAAATGTATATTTTCCCTCCCGTAACATTATTATAAATGTGTATTGGAATTTATTAAATTATTTTTACAGTCAATTAATTGCAAATAGGAAAAACTTTATGTAATACTATGCTTCGAGTACTTTGATAACAAAATATAAAACCGAAACGATATACTATTTTATTAAAAAATAAATATTTATAGCTTAAAGAATGCTTGGCTAAGTATGTGATGATAAATAGATTCTGAAGGAACATACACTCGTACATCTTCGTGAGTTAATATATTTTTAAGTATCAAATACAAATAAAAATTTGATAATTATTTTTCAAGTTTTTATTGTATACTACATCTTATGTGATTCAAAAACGATAATAATAATGATAATAATCATAAGAAGAAGAAGAAGAAGAAGAATACAACTAACGGAATTTAGAATTCATGTGATTAGATAGAAAAATAAATCCAGATTTCATCCACAATATAATAATAACAACCGGAATTTAATTATTTCTATGTATTAAATATTTTTGGAGATGCACAGATGCCTACCATACAATTATTTTCTTTCTTTTATCTTCCATAAACACACCTCGCACATGGAAATATATATCGTACACTAAGCGAGCAAAGACTGACTCAAAGGGCCAGCAATAATTCTGCAAGAGTATATGCCGACATTACGTAACGATGTAAGCGTATGTCAAGCCGAGAAGGGACTATTTTTTATTGCAAATCTCTATTCTGCAGCTTACCCTTCTTTTTAATTCCGTTAATTTATTTTCATTTAGTTCATATGCATTTTCATTCACTTGATATACTTTTTTTCTGTCGACAAATGTGCACTGAAATTTACAAACATTTATTATCCGAATAAGTAATTGCCGACCTTTTTTAACATTTCACTACTTAACATAATTTATTTCACTCTTTCATTGGGATTACTATTCATTTCTGATATTCGCACATTAATATTAATTATTTTTCATTTATTTTTAGAACAGTATTTATCGTGCATTAAGTGAAATCTCATTAATACTATATAAATATTATAATTAGAGGTAGTTGAATGATATTTGTTACGTTTTTCTTCCATTTAATTAGTTAATTAGTTAATTATGTCCTTATAAAGTTATATATTTTACGTATGTATGCATGTATTTGAAGGCATAAATATGAATATAAATAAGAATCATAAAAATAAAATTATAAGAGAATTTATCGAAATACCGCATTTAAAATTGAGCTTAGTTCTTACTTTGGTCAATTTTTATGCTAAAAAATAATTGATACCCTAGACTTTTACATAATTCGTGCGTAATTGAATAACGTTAATTTACAACATTTCCAAATTTTAAGGAAAAATATTTTTTAAATTTATCATATCAATTATTTTAAAAAGATAATATTTAATAAAATTTCAAACGTAAATAATACCTTGTAAGTATTTATACATATGATAATATCAATTTTAATACTAACAATAAATAATTTTAATAATAAATATATTAAAATAAATTTGCTTTTTATTTTATAAAAGCATTAAATTCATCAAATTTATTCAAATATACAAGGATATCGTTTACAATATCTGCGAAGCTCTAACGAACAGTATAATAACTTTCAATTCCGCACTCGAAAAATATAGAGATATTTGTAAATGTATTGGAGAAAGTTGAATGTTATAAAATAAGCCGTTCCATGCTTTATGAATGATACGATCGACGTTGTCATCTGAAAGCCTAATTTTATAATACATCGAATGTAAAAAATGTACAAAATACATTGGATATAAATATAATAATATTAGGATGTTTAGAAATTTGTAATATAGCGTCTGACCACACATTGACTTGTACCGCTTGATGAATATTAGCGGCACTCGACTCGTACTACTAAACATATAATGCAAGCCCTCGCGCGAGATTTATTAAAGTCTTTTATTACTGTTTTATTATACATGAGATGCTGCGATAAAACATTTTTTTTTCACCCGTATGTACGCTTCCACGCGTTTAGACATGAGCGTCTTTTAGCAAGAGGTCTTACGGATTTTCATCGATATTCCAGCTCGTTTCCCGGATGCATCTAATGAACCGTAAATGTTTAGCTGCTACCGTTTGATCCTTTTCCAGTTTCATTGCTCTTCGCAATCCTTTTTTCTTTCTTGCTCAGCCTAGTATACATACAGTTTTATGGATGTTTAGTGTCTTTACGTTCTATCGTCTTTTTTATTACGCTTTGGCCTGTACGCTGTAAGTTCGTTATTGAAGTAATTGTTTTTTATGTGAAAGTCTTTTTTTTTTTTGAAAGAAAAAAAAAAGAAAAAAAAGATGAAAAAAGTAGTCGAAGTAATATTTCAATGAGCCGACAATGTTAGTAGTAGCTTTAATGTGTTATATAAAATTATTTTTATCGTACCGCTTCGCTTATCCTAAAAATATAAAAGACGCGTAATTGATGTCGTGAATACTCGGTCAATAATGCCGAAGAATGGAAAAACTCTCTCTCTCTCTCTCTCTCTCTCAGAAAGTAATGTCAGCGAGGATTTCTAAGAGTCCAGCCGGGCCGATGGAGCGTAGAGGAAGTGGCCTGATCAGCGATCCTCTTTCCGCTCCAGCCGATGTATTTGCTCTGTAAGCCCACACTACGTGTCTTTGTTTGCCCTATATGGACGCACTCTTCTTGAAAGCAAAGGGGGGGAGAAGACGTCTCGAAGCCCGAGAAGAGGCTTCTATCTCCGTGGAGGAGGGAGAGGGGGGCGGAGCCGGGAGGAAAGGAGGAGGCATGTTATTTAGTAAGCGAGACGGTGGGGAATAGGATGGAGGGTTCGTCGACAGTTTGTGGATGTCGAATGTGAGTTTATGCCTTTCTCACTACTAGCAAATAAAATATTCGACTTCTTTTTCATGCTTAGCGTTTCATTTAAATTTCCCGGGGAGCGCTCGATATCCCATTATCCATTCCTATTGTATGAATGCATTAGCTTCAAATTTATTGATTGTATTAAATTTCCGGCCCTGCTCCACTTTTGCGGCATAAATCTGGCCGCCTCGTATTATGTTTCTCTCATCGTTACGTACGTGATTGGTATCGAAGACAGTTCATAGCTGACTTTGCTCCAGCCGTGCTACAAAAAAATTGGGATAAGAATCCATAATCGTCCAACCGAGTGCAAGAAAAATGCGATTCATCCAGCAGATTTTATACTCAGATGGATGTTACTCTGAAATATGGGACTTCTCTGGCATATACACATATACATACATATATACATATATACATATAGTATATGCCATAGCTGCAAACGTATGCAACTTCACATGTCGATGCACCAAGCTCATGAATGAGTTACTTCATTCATTGTTACACGGGATTATTGAAAATACTACATTACATCAGCACTTTAATTGAAGTTTTCGAAACAATTCGTTTTTAATTGTCGAATTTAATTGCTAATTTAGGAACTTCAATTTTGAACAGTTGAACAATACTACGTTGAATTCATAATGTAATTGAATAATTCGATTGTTAATAAAGTAATATTACCTAATTTGTTATGAAGAATGAAATAGTTATTATTATAATCGGGTGGTATGAAATAATTATTACGTGAAATTTTAACGATACCAATTGAATCAAAAAGATTATCGATTTCATTTATCGATTTACCGTCATTATAATTGATTGGGAATATTGAAAAATAGTTTATGATGCATTTGAATGACGACATTTAAATTTATAATTGTATTAATACTTATTAATATTTAATTAATTTATAATTGTTAGGAGCTTTATAATTTTATAAATATTTTTATTTACTAGCAATATGTCTTTATTGAAAATGAAAGCTCCATGTATATGTATATACTTTTTTTTATAGTTTTTATAGTTTTGAATTAAAATAAAATTCATAGAATACAATTGATAAAACAGTGTCACCCATTCTATTTTAAAAATAAATTTTGTAACTTATTTGGTATTTTAAGTGAAACTTTTTATAAATTAAATAGCATTAATATTTAAATATTATTATATATGAATTTGTGTATAATTCTTATTGTATTATAACTTTCTTAGCTATTAAGTCACATTTATACAGTTTTTTTTTACATTTACATAAAATTTTATCAGCTGAAAGTCTATGATTTCATGTATTTTTGTACGAATCTCTCTCTCTCTCTCTCTCTCTCTCTATATATATATATATATATATATATATATATATACGTATATAGTATAACGCAATGGCATGTTACGTGTAACAATCTTCACTACAGAAGGTTTGCGATAATAAATTTTGAACCACTTCTCTTCACCAGCTTCTTCCTTTATATGTGATGCTCGCACTTGTGTTTTATCAAGATTAGTAAATAAAAATATTACATCGTCTTCAAATATAAGTGTAGTAGAATTATTTTTAAAACGCGAGTATATGGTTTGCAATAGGATATACGAAATTGCATTTCATACATAGATGCAACAATTTATTACAAAGATATTTCATTTAAGTCGATTAATTACATTGCTTAGAGAATAAATGGAAAGAAAGAGAGTAGAATCTTTTCTCCTGAATTAATGTATTGTTCGTTATAAGCTCTTAACGTAGAATTTACATAATTAATTTCTTCAATATTCGCCTATTACTCGGATCAACTTACTTCTCTTTAATTATCAAATATTAATGTCAAATATGCGCTATTCTGCACGATTGGCACACGTATACTCATATTGACATAGTGCGCTACACGATATTTGCTGTTCCGAATTCCTATATTTTCCCTACTACATCTGCTTGTTCACTCGGCGTGCTAACTACTAAAAGTAGTTGACAGTTGACAAGATCGTCGCTATATTCCTGACCACTCGTCAACTCACACATCTCATCGATACGACTGTCGCTTAATTACTGATTTGAGCATCCAGTTATCTTCGTACCTAGGTTTACATGTGCCTGTCATTAATCTAAAGCGTTGTTCCAGACACATTTCAACACCGCTTTATTTTCATTACTTTTATTTCTATGTAATTGTTAGTGAAATAGATTGTTCAGAGCATTTATTAACAAACATATATTTGGTTATTAGTACTCATCGAGATAAATATTGAAAATGTATACGAGAGGAAATTATGATGTTCGTTATTATTTCTTAGGTTCAAAGTGTAATATGTGTTTGTAACTTTTACCTGTTAAGAAATACTTTTTCTATAATATACAATGTAAAATGTATAATGAAAATATATAAATTTTACAATGCTTTCTTATTTTATTGATCGTATTAACTATTTATACATAAGCATTGAGACAATATTTCATTTGCCATGTGTTTATATTAAAAAGTATTAGATGTCAGTAAAAAATTGCTCTCTTTGTTCAACAAAATTGAAATTGAAACTATGTTTATAATAATACTTATAAAAATTAAATATATACAATCAAATATACGATATAATAATTAAAATGTATGTATAACATTTTATATTAACATTCCATAGCTTATAAATATTATTCAACCAAATGACGATAACATAATCACATTTTGGAAGTTAATCAAATATCTAAAATAAAAGAAAAAACCATGTTGTTCGTTTTGTTATTATTCTTATTTTTATTTATACGTTTTTTTTATTAAACACACTATAACATATATATAATAAATACATTCAATAATTGAATAAAAAGGTCTATTACAATTGTCCGTAAATTACAATTTGTGATAAATCACTTCATAAGTGTGCATACTTTGGTCATTTTTAACTTCATTTTTTCCCACTAAATTAACAATTGACTAATAGTACAAATAAGTTTTCTTATTGTTAACGATAACAATATGTGATTACGTAACATTGCTTAGAATGGTGGATATATAATGTGCATGTAACCATAAGGATTTATACTTATTTCGAAAGTCTTACTCATTAACTATTAAAACATAAGCAATATATTCCTATGTCATATGCAATGTTATCATATTCTATGTTCAAATTAAAAAAAAAACCACTTGTCAGTTTTCAAAATTTGTAGATTAATTCAACAAGGGTGATGGAAGGCTAATATATTAGAACTCAATTTCATTGAGAAAACGAGAATTTAATTTTCGACTTGAAAGCAAGCGATTTATCTAAATAACTTGTTTAATAACGTTTTTCCTTGTATTATAATTTATAAAATACATAAACAAGTGTATATAATTATTTGACTATTTACAAATTTAATTTTTAATTGACATATTTAACTATATTTAAATCTCTTTTAGAGATTTAAGAAATTAAATTATTAAAATTGAAAATGATGAATACATTATAAGCATAAATGTATTTATAATTATAATATCAATAAAATTAGTTCTCTCAAATGATATAATTTAATGAAATATAAAAAAAAAAACTATATCTGCAGTTTAAATTACATTATTAATAAATAAATAAATAAATAAAAAAGCATATATTATATATAGATACATAAAAAATTCTTTATCTAAAATTTAACCAATACTATCAATAGTGTATATACTAATTTAGCATTAAAGTCATATTCTAATGAAAAAGATCTTACATAAAAATAAATTAAGAGAAAAATCATTCTAGATTAAGCATAAAAAAGTTTAATACTTCTACTTTATGCTTATCATCAATAATTTATTTTCCAACACGATTTAAAAGAAAATAGTGAATTATAGAAAATTCATTTATTGTGTGTCAAATTGGTGCTCTTTTAATTATCATTTTAAATGAAAACTATAAACAAATATATTAACAGCTCAATGAGAACGTAATATATAAGAATATATACAAGAATATAAAATAAAATATAATAAAATCGAATTTATTCATATAAATTAACAGATAATTTAAACTTTAACTAGATAATAACAATTAAAATTCTTGTCATTTGCCAATTATTTTTTTCTGAAATAAAAAAAACCGTTCCACATATTAATATGACTATACGTGTATTATTCTTTCAAGTTGAACTTTTTAAACCTTAAATGTAAATTGATGAGTCACATTAAATGATAAAATGAGACTTTAGAAACATAATTATCCAAAAATAATGTTCATACACTTCTAATACCTACCCAATGTCTATATCAACCACGAATTGAATATTATTTGCTTAATTTATTTGCTGTTGAAATATTTTTTAACTAAAAAACTTGTACATTTCTCCCGAATTTAAAAATCGAATGAAACTCAAAATATGAATATGGGCGTTTATATTAAATATAGCATAATTTTGAATAAAATATAATCAATTCTATTTAAAATATACATATACACAATTTATGGGAAATTTGAAAAGCACATTCTTCACACACGCAAGTAAACAAATAAAAAAACAACTACGAACACACACGCATAAGCGTACAAATTTTATGTAAATAATCAATTACATATTTTCATCTGCTGTATGAATCTTTTTGTTTGAGTTGTTATTTCATCAAAATACGTATGCTTATTATGATGAACAAAATGTAATAAATAAGTATTGGAAAAGATATAACGATAAAAGTTAAAAAAAAAAAAAAATATTTAGTTACAAGTTATAATTATTATATTAATTAATTAATGATATATAATTATTGAAATATCAGAATCTTTTCATGAAGAACAATACAATAAACGTTTCATTTAAACGATAGAAAATGTATTTCAATGTATATGGTATTTTTTATAAATATATTCGCTAACTAAATATCTGATTTTGAATGATTCTAATTCCAATAAATTTCTTTTCACTTCCATAAAGTATAATCGACATAATATAGAAGTATATAATCTAAAAAGGAATGTTGTACGAAGTTAAAACCGATGAACGTGACTAAGCTCGACGACTTTTATCATAAATTAGGTCAACGAATTCGTATGTACAAAAAGGTGAGTGTACGACTTTTGCTTAAAGAGAGATGTAGACAGCTCATAGGTCATGCGCCATGCTTTAATATCAAATTTATCCATTATGCTTCAAACACACGCACACTTGTAAAATATTTCCTGAAATCGCCATTTACCGAACGATAAAAATGAAAATTTTTCAACTTATTACATATCAAATATTGTTCCAAATATATATATATCTACATTATACATTTACTGATAATTAAACGACAAAATTCATCTCTAATCGTCATAGTTTTATTAATATAGTTTGACACAATTTGAAATGACCAATCTTGTATGATAAAATTGTAGATTATTATTCAGTATAATAGTCTTTACTATCTATTTATCTAAGTGATTATTAAGGGATTTAGCAATCACTTTAATCTTTTCAAAATTTTCTTACTCCACATTTTATAGTTACAATCTCAATTTTATAAAGATAATAAAGCAAAATTTTCAAACATTAAAAGCATTCAAGTATATCACAAATCTACTAATGAAATTATTAATAGAAACACCAATCGTGGATAAAATAAATTATTTTTAATAAAAAATAAATAACGATTTTCTTCTTAAGATTAAGAATTACTAAAATGCATAATATACACGATACCTAAGTATAGAAGAAAAGGTAAGATAGGTAATAAGTGTAATATCTAATTACAATATGATGTTCTTTATAGCATTTATATTAAGTAATACGTAACAAAATCAAAATTAAAGAATGAAATTGTACAGAAATAAGGAAAAAAATAATTGCAATAATTATAATGAAAATTAATAAAATTTTGTATTTCACTTTAAAAGATAAAGAGCTCAAGGGAATATCATTTAATGTCATTGTCAATTGTCAATACTTACTTGAAAATATACTTTAATCAACTTTGTCTATCGTTGTACGAGTGTCGAAGAAATATCAAATTGCTCAATCAAATGTCGAAAAAATGTTGTTAACAAAAATAATAAACTTTGATAATAAATAAACCAATTACATAAAACTTGAATACAATAATATGAAAAATCCAACTATTAATTTAATTTACTTATATTGTTACAAATACATACATACATATATATATATATATAAAAGTTATAGAAAAGTAGCTTTTCTATAATATAAATTGTAAGAAACTTTCAAATAAGTGAACAACAATAATGAATTTGAATGAATGTAATTTAAAAAAAAAAAAGAACATAATGAACAAATACTAATAGTAATATACTTATTTTACAATATCTTTTTGTATATATTTTACGTAGGTTTATAAATTATAAAAGTAATTTAATGTACATATTGAGTAATATTCGACATTATATTTTAAAGTTCGTGTAATATCATTTATGTATAATGTTTTATCTAAATATGTTATTAAACGATCCGAATTAATAAATGCAAATAAGGCATTAAGAAATTTGAATATTGAGGAAGTAAAGATAATATAAAAGTAATAATAGCTAATCTAATAATAAATTATCTAGCTGTTTACTTATGCTTTATCGATTTATCTTTATCGACGATATATCTATCGTATAATCGTAAAGTAAATAAAAGTTCAAAGAATTTGTCTGCATCTCATTCGACAAAATCGTTTTTGCAAAGAATAAATCGACATTGATGTTTGTATGCATTTAAGCCGGAGATAAATGAACGAAAATAAATTTAGCTGCCATTCAAGAACATTGAATATCATTTGTAACTCTTCTAATATCGATATCTTTGATATGAAAACTTTACTAATATATATATATCGGACTTTCATATCATTATGTTTTAGTATGACTTAACAATTTTTAACATACACACCTTAAGATTAAAAATTAAAAAGTTTTAACTCAACAATTTTACTGGAAATTCTTCTCTCACGAGCATTAAATCGATATGAATACGTGCATATATTAATATTTCATCTGTCAAGCATTATATTTTACTGGATAAAATGTCTCATAGTGTCTCGTATCAGTAACTTATGATACAAACTAATTTATTTGAGTTCATTATATCAAATAAATTTACGTTTGCTTTTCTTAATTTTTAAAGAACGCAACTTGAAATCTATCTTTAATTTAAATTTCTCTATATTACAATTGCTCGTATATAATATTCATATTTACATAATGTTCGTATTGATAATTATATAGAAATATATATATATATATAATTATATATTTTTTATTTCACGAATTGTTTTAAGCATATCGGAGGTATAATTTATAAATATAAAGTCTACTAAAATATACGATGAAAGCATAAATACATAATATAATGATGCATAACAATATATTATTCACATTATATGCAGCATTCTTAACAAATGTCATTTTTTCGATTTATAAATATGCTTTTAAGAGGCTTGCATTCAAGTATGGATTTTCAAAGAGTACTCTCTAAGTCTGTAAAAAAAAATTCAAATCGGGATATACGAATTACTATTAGAG
This sequence comes from Ceratosolen corneri, assembly GCA_030522565.1. NCBI lineage: Eukaryota > Metazoa > Arthropoda > Insecta > Hymenoptera > Agaonidae > Ceratosolen > Ceratosolen corneri. The sequence continues at coordinate 47,132 of JAPYYT010001271.1, forward strand.
CGAAAACTTTTCAAGCATTTGGGTTACATTATATATCACTGTCAAATTTTCCAAAAAATTTTTGCGAAATTCATTTCATTCTAACGTCTACCAATGAAATAAAAGGCAAACTGACAAGTCTGCCGAAAATAGTTGGAAATTTATATGCACCTGAATTTCAGACAACATATTTTTCTGACAGCAATGCTGTTAGTTCGATAAACATTACTGATTGAAGCGAAAAATCCACCTCACTGTAAATCAACCAACATAACTTTCTATAGGTTATTAGGCCAAAATAGAAAGATACAGAGGAAAAAGACGAAATACTGGAGCCTGTATACAGAATATTAATGTCTATGTTGTTAATCGTTACGTGTATAACGGTTGCGAGTATGTGAGAGTTAAGAATTTAATGCTAATACGTTGATATGAATGCTTTGATGGAAATTTTCAAATCTTGCTTTAATAAATATGTATATATTTTCATTTTCAGTGGCTGAAAGAAATGTACAGTAAAACGAAAGACCGCAACTGTAAAGTAGCCGAGTATATATTCTTTCACGGTAGTTAATTTAAAATTAATAAAACGTTCATACATTAATGATTTTTAGATGATTAATCGACAAACATAGTCTACTAAAGCTATGATTTTCGAATTTTTGAATGAAATCTAAACTCTAAATAATAAAGTGTAGCATTTATTAAAATGTACTTTTTTTAATCTAATTCTTTTATAACATTCTGCTTCATTTTTATATGAATATAAAACATATATTACTTTGCAACAATATAAAAATAATAATTTATAATAAATTCCAAAAATAATATAATTTACAAAATATCACTACAACAGTATTTATCATTGCATCAATCTACTATATTGTAATAAATAACAAAACGATATATTCAAATAATGTATTAATTGTTCATGCTCAAATTTATTATTCATTTGAATAATTGATAAACAAATTATTAAAAAAAAAAAATTTCATTTCTTACCTTTTGAAAGACTATTAATTATAATCTCTTAAATTTTCTAACGTAAACTGTATTTTTTGGTCGTAAGGGAATAACTTTCCATACATAAAACAAAGAATTATAAGAGAGGTAAAGCGAGAGAGAGAGAGAGAGAGAGGTAAAGTGACGGAGTGTCACGGGGATGCAGAGAGAAGAGGACAAAAGGTGGAGAAGGAACTGTCCACGACAGAGTTGGAACTTCTCCATGTTTCGACGACGCTTCGTATTTCAAAAACTTGATTGTTTCCGGATGAGCTACCGACCTTTGTAATAGGAAGTGAGGAATGGTATAAATGAGAGAAATACAGAGAGTGGGTGGGTGAGAGAGAGAGAGAGAGAGAGAGAGAGCAAGAGATAAAAAGGGGCGGCTAGAGAGAGAGAGAGAGAGAGAGAGAGAAAGAAATCAAATAGAGGAATTGTAGGACTATATACGTTGCATCTGATGTTCAGGGACCGACAAGTTTTTGCGAACAAGATAATTTTACGCTTCGATCACTTCATTAATCAATTGTAACTTAATCCATTTCATTTTCTACGTTTTACATATCGAAATTCGTATTTAGTTATTTTTATATTCAAACGGTTTTTTCTGCGAATGTTCCAAATATTTTAAAAATAAATTTGAACTTTATGCAACATATATACATAATAATTATATAATATTATACAGTAAATATTATAATTCCAATATCTTCTTGTTGGTTAAATTATTTATGATATAATTGATATGATGAAGAGTAAAGATTATTGCCATTGCGAAAATATATGTTTTTAAATATGTCATTATGATTGTTGAGTATTGGAATTAAAATTGAGCATAAAACTAATGATTGTGGATAATTTATTAATATATGAACAATATTTTGCACGCAATAAATAATGCATTTTCATGAAAGTCTAGTATTAACAAAATAGAATGTACAAAATATGTTCTAAAAATTGAAATTATATTTAACGCGAGTGACAATGAAAATTAATATTAATCTATTAAATTCGCTCATTTTAGTAGTTTTAACCTGATTATCAATATTAAAATATTTATTCGCTATTATTTTTATAAATAATTATTAGATTTTGTTGATAATAGAATTAATTTAATAGTATTCCCATTAAGAAGGCTATAATTACAATTAAGATGAATTGTTTAAAAAAAAAAAAAGCAATTTTCTTACATTTATAAATGTCTTTCAAAAATTTGAAGTAAACTCGAATTAATACGTTGGTTCCTTTAGTTTCAAATGGAATGAAAAATGCTTACGATAAATGACCGATGAAAGAAATTATCTGAATTATAGTTGCGCAAGAAAATATTATTTACAAATATATATCATATTACTTATTTCATAGATATCATTAAATTTTTATTTACCATATATTTAGATAAACGAAGCTGTATTAAACTATGATTATTAAGAGCATTTAAATGAATTTAAAGTAATATTATGTAAAATAAAGAATAAAGCATCGGAATATATTATCATAATGTATAGTACATTTACAAAGTTATTTTATTAGAATATGATTGTATGTGATATTTTAAAAATAATTTCTCACTATTCTTTAATTTATAAGATACATTAGTAGACTTGCAAGTAATTGTTGCTAATTGTTTGAATTAATAATATATTGTAAGCATTGATTAAATTAGATGAAGAATTGATATTCTAATCAATAGTACAAGAAATTTTAAAAAATTAAATTCGCTCAAGCTATATTTTTGTTAAAAAATTACCTATAAAATTAAATAATCATAATTTATTTATTTATATACATAACTTTTTACTCGTTTTTTGAAAAGAGTCACGTTTGTTGCTGATTACGCGATTGGCCATTAATGTACTTAGGTTTCCCTCTAATTATAGAACTGACATAAGTACAGATTTGTACGTACAATTAACTAAACAAAGATTCAATATGTCTATTCGTCTCAACTATGAAAAATGAAAATGAAACGAATAAATATTACGTGTACATGCGATTACTGCAAATAACATCAATTTAAGAAAAGAATCATTTAAAACATTGATTATTTAATATTTTAATCACTTTTATTTATAAAGTGAAGTGGGTGTTTATGACAAAAATAACAATTAATTAATACTTATTGATTTTTAATATTAAAAATATTATTAAAAAAAAAAAAAATTATTTGACCTCTGCCATGTAAAATCATATAGCATTGTAAAAATATTTATTCTTATGAAAATAACCAACCAATTGTTATAAAAAATATAAAAATATCTATATTAATTGCAATGGTGTACGTAAAAATGAACCGTCACATTATTTACAGATCCGCTTCGAAATCTTGTACAAGTTTATTCTTCATTGCATTGTGGTCTGAGATTTTTTTCATTATATTATTACTTTTATCACCTTGTTTATAACTGTACATTAACGGTTCTCATAAGCATGATATATCGGGGATAAATTTAATGATTTTACTAAGCTCCGGACTGAACATTCAGCTTTGTCTTCGTGCCTGATATAAATAAATATATATATATATATATCGAATAAATAATTGCAAGCAATGAAGAGAAAACTGAACAGATAAGTAATGAAATACATTGTCAGAGAGAGAGAGAGAGAGAGAGAGAGAGAGAGAGAGAGAGAGAGAGAGAAAAGTAATTAATAAAGAGTAAACAGAATTTGTTGAAAACTATTATTACCTATTGGATTATTTGCTTTATTTGCTCGTAAATTTTACATAATAGCAGCAATATTATTAATTGTATAGAAATAAAAATAGAAAGACAAGAATTTTCCAAGTATTAAATAATGTGTGGAAAGAAAAAGTTCATCACGTGATACTAAAAACAATTATTAAAAAAAACTGTTATAGTTATTATGTAATTGAAAGACAGAATTAATAAAAAAAAATTAGATTCTCTTTCTTTTCCACAATCCGGCTCGAAGGACCAAATGTTTTGGAAATAATTCCGCTTTAAAACTTCTCTCCTCAATTGAATGTGGGAGGGGAGAGGTAGATAGTGGAAGGGGAGGGGGGGTTAGCTAAGAAAATGTAAAAAATCATTGCAAATTGATGAATAAATATAATCCGCGCTGAATTTATTGATAATAAATGAAAAGATAAACGTTAACAAAAAAACCAAAGTTGAGCAGGTGTGTGTCTCATTGCAGGTCCAGAATAACCAATCACTTAAATAAAACCTCTTGATGATCTTATCTTACATAAAAATCTTTTATTTAAGAAGTTCCCGCCTTCAGCAATAATAACTACAAACTTAAATAAACTCCCTTGCCGAAGGTTATAAATATGAAAGTTACGATAAAATAATGATTTTATTATAGATTTAACGATATCTTGTTGCTTTTGTTCTTACTAATTGCAAGTTGTTTGTTTTTTTTTTTTTTTTTCTTTTTTTCCTGTACAATACTGGCCCTCCACGGCTTCCGAAATTCGATTTGTAATTTGAATGTAAAAAGCCGTTAAGCGAGGCGTGGAAGAGTCCGCGGAGAGGGGGAAATGTCGCATCACTGTTTATATGCGCTTTCCTCTCCTTATATTATCGATACACGACTTTTTTCTATATTGTCGCGCCTGCAACTCGGCAACCACGGGGAAATGGTGACGGAAGGTTTACGCGACAAAATTCGAGGAATTAAATGTTTTTATGTTTTTTTGTTTATTTATATCTTTTGAATTGAAGTATTGATAAAGAAATTATGTCGAGAATGTATTCACTTTAATACACGTAAATAATAAAATTCTCGTATCCTTCGTTGATTTTGCAAATAGGGACCTAATTTATTCAATTATATATGCTCATATCAGTGTAAATAATTAAATTTTACAGATTCCTGTGCTGAACGAGTTACTTAGTTTATGAATTAAAATAACTGCTTGTCTTCGGAACCTCTGCAGTTACTTTAAAAGATTTATGAAATTTTATGTAATGTAGATTTTTTAATTTAATTTATAAAATAATTATTCATCTACACAGTCATCGATTTATTAAGCATTATTTCATTGGCAAAAGAAGTTTGTATTAAATATTACGGTAAATGTGTAAGAAAAAGATTGAAGTTCCCTTATTAAAAACAAAATAGGGATTTTCGTAGATTTCAATATTAATTTGTTAATCATAATGAAGAAGCGCATACAATTTTCTTATATTATACCGAACTTGCGAAAGAAGGTATTAGGAATGAATACAATAGTATAAACAATTAAATATATTAATTAGGTAAAATTATGATTCGCACGATGCTGAATAATATGGCGATATGTTTTACTTTTGAATGCAATTATTAAACGATATATTAATTGGTGTAATTTATCACTATCATAACGTCATACGTACACATAAGGTGAACTACTTTATTATTCAACGTAACATGTAATAATGTAATAATGAAATTTATAATGAATTACATTTAATCATAATTAATAAGGATGCTCTATTACTTGAATGATTTTTCTGTAAACTAGCAATAATTAAATAAGACTGCTTGATAATCGTTTTTATGGGGGCAATTATTTACAATGTTCCAATTGAAATATTTTACCTTAATGCCAAGGAAAAAGGAACGCTTAGACTTTAAAATATGGCAATTTGAAAGAGGGAAAGAGAGAGAGAGAGAAAGAAGAGAGAAGAAATAAAAGTAACAAAATAAAAAAAAGGAAAGAAGTTTGCATAAATATGGATGTTTGTGACAAAAGAAGGAAGAGCAAATGGAGGGAGAATAATGTAGTGGATGTGCGATTGTTTTTACGAATCGACGATTACTTTTCATTTCTTCCAAAACTAATTGTCGTGAAAATTGTTTTTCGTAATTGCCTGAAATGCCGAATTAAAAAATCATCCAACATTTTTATATATGTATATATATGTGTGTGTATATAAGAGTAAAAAATGTTCAAGCATCGAAATGGACTAAGGATGAAAAGAAATGAGAAGAACGTTAGCAACTCCCTTTTTATCGAGCAAAGCCGAATCAAAAGCTCGAAAGGAATAAAAAACAAAAAAAAAAAAACGATGCCGGAGCAGATCGGTAAAAAACAGGTATGAAATATTTCGCCTGTATATGAGGGTAAAAAAATAGAGATAAAGAACTTTCATGAAAATCCTGACAAAGTATTGAACGAGTAATTAATTTACTGTCGAGCAGAGCGGCTTTACACGCGCGCTCCCTCGACTTCGACAAATAACACTGCCGGATGTTGGTCACCCTGGTGTTTCCGCGGTAAAGCCAACTTTAGCATCGTTTTCCTATTTTTCTCGTCCTCAGCTACATCGTCGCCCATCGTGCCCCCCCGCCTCCTTCCCGCGCCGCCACCCGATGTCCTCTCTATTATGGATTGAAGGTCGAAAGTTCTCTCTCTCTCTCTCTCTCTCCTCGCACAATCATCAGCTCACACCGACTCTCACGTTGCCTGCGTCCCTATTCATTTGCCACTAGGTTTTATAATAATTCGTGAAATTATTTACAACTTATTGTAATTGCTTGTTGCAACGTGGCTGGCTTATAGATTGTTGCTTGAATTTTCTCGGGACTTTCAGAAACTCCAATGGTCTTTTAAACGTGAATTTGAAGTAAAAATAATTTGATGAAAAGTAGTTTTTGACACGTTACATTTTCGAAAGAACGCGGTAATTTCCATTTTTATTTTTTGTATTCTAAAGCGTAGTCAATAAATTATACTATATGAATGTAAAATTTTTTTCATATTAATTTCTTCGCTTACTAGTACGTTAAATATATTTAATAATGCCGATAGCTGATAGGATATAATTTATATAATTTCTATATATATATATATATATATATATATATATATTAAAAGGCAATAATTTAATATCGACAAATTATTATCGACTAATTATTATAAAAATCGATCAATTATTTGTGTCAGTGTATGTATGCCTAGTTGATTGTGATGACATCTGATGATTCAGATGACAATTCAACACTTTGGGCAACAAAGAGTTGGCTATTTCCATTATATCCTGTTTATTTGTCTCGTAATATAATCAAAACGTATTTGAATATTAAAATACAGAGAAATCTTTTTATTTATGTTTTATAGGATTGTGACGATATGTGTGTGAAAGTGTAATCTTTCGTGTAATAATTGAGTCCTGAAATTTCTGCACATTTCTATAAATAATCATATATAATAAATAATGTGAAATTTTCTCACATTGAAAGAATGTATTCAAGAAAATATTTTATTTAGTGAATGCATTTGTAACAAACAGTATTCACTTAAAATGCAAATATTATTTTATAAAAAAGCTTATAACATTTACGTTTCCTATTGAAGTACGTAAAATAAATATGTGTATAAAGTATATATAAAAGTATATATAATTTTATACTTTTGAATACTAAAAGCAAGTCATTAACATCTCAATTTATAAGTAATCATTGCATGAAAATACGACTAAAAATCTCATTTTTTACTTGTCGCCAATAATTATGTTCATCATTTATATTTCTTTTCCTAGTATATTAATGCGGAAATCTTTATTGATACTATTGATTATAATATTTGAAAATTTTTATTCTGCATTACATAAATTTATATTTACAGCTATATTTGTTATACGGTCACTGAAACGTTCATAATTATTGTTCAATTATTATTTGAAACCGGTTTTATGCAAGTCAGCTGTTTATGACAAATCACTCGTACTGATATTCTTATATTTTAAATATATAAAGAAAACTAAATTATCGATAGAACATTTAGAAAAAAAAATGGTATTTCAATCGCTTATTAAGATTACGAATTATTCATCAACATATAAAATAGTTAGAATTTGGCTAAAGAATAAATGCAAATGCAAAACGAATTGCAACAGATAAGCTCATTAACATCCAATTGAAACTTTCTATGAGAGAAAACGAGAAAGAGCGAGATTATTGATGTTCTTAATGTACATGTAATGAAAATGTAGCCATAACACAAATATATCTTGTATTTGATCCAATTGAATAATGATTCAATGTAATCATAATGAATTATTTAATTTACTCAGAACTTCATACTACTTACTGGATATTGTATTAAAAAAATGTAATAAAAATATAATGAAAAGTATTCGTATATTATTGTTGAATAAATATTCGAGTACAATGTACTTACTATATTATCAAACCCTGAAAAAGTAAATGTTGGTGGATTTTGAATTTTCAAATATTAATATCGAGGCTTTAAAAATTGTATGAATTGTCGAATAATTAATCAGTGAAAGAGTGAAATTTTTTTTTTTTCAAAATTACTCTTTAATTAACAATATTTCAATGACGATAAATTCGTTGCAGTTCTAGTTTAATTACATTTTAAGAGATATATTAATTAATTATTATGTAAAGAAATTCAATTGCCATTGTTAAACTGTTGTTGCTTTTAAAATGAATTCTTCTTTATGGATTATTTTAAATAAGCATTAAAAGTATATTTATTTTAAATATATATAAATAAAGTGAGCCACCACTATTGTCTTAAAAATAATATCTTCGTTTATTTTGATATTTTATAATAGTTTAAGTTTTGGATAAGTTGTAAAAATAATTATAAAAAAAATTGTTCAATTTTGACTTTGACTAATGATGTTTTACTATTTCAGATTTCAAAAATTATTTCATAGAGAAGTTGTAAATCCTCTTTCTCATTGTACCGGCTGCATTAAAACAAATTAGAATCTAATGAAAGCAACTTTGATGGAATTACGGGTTTCTCATTCATACTCATTTTTTAGTGAAAAAAATTAAACATAAATGTTTTTAGCAAATCACATTGTCAATTCAACAAAGCATTATTTTTAATGAAATGATAATTAAATGATAATAATAAAAACTGAATTTTAATGATGCGCATATCAATAAAAATAAATGAACGATAATTATTTATAAAGGAGAGATTATAAAACTTTATATTTATTATTAAATTCAGTGTGTACTTAGATAGTTTATGAAATGATTGAAAGCGAGTGGTGTAAAAGTTTGAGAAATTTCAAATTCAGAAATACAGTTGAGCATCGATTAGTTTATAAATTGATATAATTCATTATCATGGTGTTCCACGTTCTGGCCTTTATTTTTTAATTTAATTAATTAAAATGCGTATCTTAATTTTCACGCTAAACCATATGCCGAGACAGGTACTTTAACCTCAAAGTTCTCTCAAAGTGTAAAATTAACGAGCGGCCGCTCGAGCATGAAAAATTGAAACTTTAAACTTAGAAAAGAGATTTGCTTGAGCGTAATTTTATAGTAGCAAATTTTTGCCTTCGCTTTCGTGAACAAATGCTTTTGCAGACAATAAAAGATTCAAGACTCCCGGCTAATCTTTCAATAATACATTTTTTTTTTGCTCACTTCATAAATTCGTGAAATTTCCGTGCTAGAAAACTTCTGATACGATCAGGAATCATCCGTATCTCTTATCTAAACTTATCTAAACTTGTGTAACACCTACCCTCTCATCAATTCATATCAATTTTCAAAAATATACTTTTTAATATCTGTTTGATACGACAAGACGTTCTTTATTCTACTAATATGATGAATTTGAATGCAATTATGTAAATTATATAGACATATATATATATATATATATATATATATATATATATATATATATATATATATATATATATATATATGTGTGTGTGTGCGTGTGTGTGCGTGTGAATATCTGAATATACCAATATTATGTTTTTATGCCTTTATGTTTTTTACCTATTTTAACGTTATTGGAGAATCATCGGATAGTAAAAAATGTGAGAAATCATTGTTAGCTAATTAATTTAATCAGCGTAATCGAATTCAGTTAAATATAAAAAAATGTATATCAAAATAATGCAAAAATCCAATTCTACTAGATATAATTATAGATACAAAAATTTATATCCCAAGAAAAAATTCTCCAAAAGCATACAACTGATTCAAACATCTTGAATTTTAATGCAGATAAGTTCAAATAAATTTACCTCTTCTCCACCTTCATTCTTCCTCACCTGTTCTTAAGATACTTGTATTTTCATGCTCTCTAACTTCATTTTAAAACGTCGACTTTTTCAACATATTTTCCTCTCCTTGTCTTTTCATTGTTCGTAAATCGAGCACAAATATTTTACTGTAGGAAGCATATTACTCTACTAACTCAGAATTCACGACGAGGATATTGTCGCTCTTAACTTCACTCCAACCAAATGAATTCAAGCAAAAATATTTCTCTCTCTCCTTCAGTCCATACACTTTCATCCTTCTTCGTATGTCCATCTTAATATTATTTTCTTTCTATTCTCTTTTTCTCTTCCTTCTTTGTTGTACCGTATAAATAGCCACAAAAGAAATAAAACAATATAATTAATAGGACGTATAAAATAAAATTACATTGATTTAATAGAAATACACGATGTAGTTTCACACAAACTATTGACTATTATTATTTGCATATATGATAAATAAACAAGATTATATTGCCTTTGTCATTATAAATAAATATTTTCATGTACGTGTTAAAATAATCGAAATTTGAGAATGCATTGCTTAAAAGTTTCAAGAGTTAATGTTTTGTTCAAATTTCAAAAAAAAATTTATCCTATTGCTCAAAGTTTTTTGCTTGTAGTCTTGTTGAATAAATATTCGACCGATTTAACAATCACAATTATTATAAAAATTATAGTACATACACTTTTATATCTCATATTTGATTAATAATATTTATATCTGAATAAATAAACCTATCAATATATAGTATTACATAATTTTTATTTAACTATAAATAATATATTATAACATTATGAATTTATATTTATCATGTATATGAATAGTATGATACAATAGTTTCTTCTATTTCTAAATGAATATAATTATTCTGATAAAAAATTAATTTCTTAAAACCTGCTACAATGAAAACAACTCTATTTTTGTTTTTTGTAGCAACAATCTAATTATTTTTGTTGAATAGAATTTTTATAAGCACACCAAAATATATAAATGACAATAAAATGAAATAAGAATAAAATGGTGAATTTTCTTGTATTTATTCCCGTAACGTAAATGGTAGAAAAAATATTAGCAACTAAGTATTAATAAATGGATAATAATTCAGTAAATATTAATACTTATAAATATTAATAAATAATAGTATAATTGATAATAAAATATTCTCAATATATTATTTCAAAGAAGTAATCTATGATAGAATGGTATCGTATAATAAAATATTTTACTTACTATTAAACTATATATATTAATTAATATGAGCACCCGCATAAACATAAATAAAACTGCTTATTTGCTTTTTTTGCAAATTAAAATATGTTGAAATAGATTTAAAATGTGTTAATGTACTTAACAGATTTATCGTAGATATAACAAAATTACATATTTATAGCAAATTTTCAGTAAGTTATTAAAATTAAATTTTAATCTAGAGATTGTTTTATGTTAAATCTACATATAAATTTAATAATCTATTATAACATAATAAATTTTTAAATAATTAGTACTATAAATTATAATAACACGAGACATAAAATATCTAGTATTTTATATAATTGTACCTGCAGTTATTTTTAAATCGAAGTTTAGTCTTTTGAGATTAAAATATTATCAAAGAATATCGTATAAGAAAATCTATGCACATATATATGAATTTAAATATATCTTAATAATAATTATCGTTCTATCAATTACAATATTTGATTGTACATAAGATTTGTACGATGCTCTCTTATAAATGTAAACTTTTTCAATGCAAAATTTCATTCGGAAAAATTATCTGTATTAGACAATATTAACTTATTCATTAAATAGGAAGATATTTTCTTTGTCCTCATGAATAATTGTTTAAATAATGTGTCAAATTTTCAATAAATTGTTTTAAAGGAATTCTTTACTTTGATAGGAATTGAAGTTTTATAACATTTTATTTTAATTTTTAGAATAAATTATATAGATACTGTTTTAAACTTTGTTGCTATGTAAATCTATCTACTTTCTATATTTTACATAAACATTTTTTTTGTAATTTTGTAATTTTTAATAGTAAAGGATTTAACAATTATCTAAATTAATCATTAAAAATATATATTTTTTTTTAAATATACGTTTATATAATTATTATATAATTTATATAATTATTTAAATTATATGGGCTGTTCGCGATTCCGGTGGAACGCGAGTCGTTACGTATTAATTTTCATGGGCCATCAATTTTAAAAAATTTTTCTTTAAAACGTTTAAAGTTTTGTAGTTTTAAACATAGATTTATTCTACTATACTTAATCCATACTGTTGATTGATTATTTTACCGATTATTTCTTTAGAATTATTATAGAAATTATTAAAAATTATTTATTTAAAACATATAATTATTCAAGTATTCCGATGAATAATATTTCATTGGAATTAAGTATTAAATATCTATTATTTATAATAGTAATTCATGTGATAGTGACGTACGACAGTAATGTTGTTGTGAGAGTGTAATATGTTCCATGTGGTCAACATAATAACGATCTGAATATATATGTGTATATGTATATATATATATTTGACTAGGTTGAACAAATTTATTTGGACACTTAATTTATATACCATGACGTTGAAAGTTTCAGATAACATTTAATTTTTATTTATGACGGTTGAATTTTTAAATATATGCATATTATTTAAATTGAAAGTTAGATTAGTATATTAGTATATTTTGATAAATATAATTATATATATGCACGCATACTCATATGATAATGAATATTCTACTTGAATATTTTACTTTATCTCTCTTAAGAAATGTTTTATGTACTATACTTAAGCACATTGAATAAAAGATATTGTATTATCTTGTCAAGCTGATATGAATAGTACCAAGCTTTCGATGAATAAGAATGTAGATGGGAAGTATGCCTGATAAAAAATACAATTAAGTAAAGAGAGAGAGAGAGATAGAGAGAGAGAGAGAGAGAGAGAGAGAGAGAGAGAGATAGAGAGAGAACGAAAGTCCAGATAGAAAAAGGTATTAAGTAGTCCCAGTAATTTTACAAATTATAATTAATTCATCATAACACAATCTCTTCATACTTTCAGATGGTTAAAGTTATTTTGGATTTTGAGCAATAATAATAATAATCCTTAAATAATCGATATATCATAGTAGACAATAATATTTTGTTTAAGATTTCTTAATATTATAGCCCGTAGTTTGATTATTATATGTCAAACAACTTTGATTAATAATTCATTCTAAACATGTTTTATATATTAATAAACAAATTAGATAGATGGGAACATTTTATTTTAAATTAAATTATAAATTTCATGCTTGCATATTACTGATAAAGTCTCAATCTTTCTCTTCGATCTTAATTGCATTTCGATAGCACGGATTTAATCTTTTTAAGCAAAAATGATATTAATGCATCGTATATTCATATTATGTATTTATAATGATATTAAGCCATCAGAGTATTATATAATAATTATATTTCAACAATTTAATTTTCTATATTAATTATATTCGACAAATTGGATTTAAATAGACAGAGGAGCCGTTTTAAATATGTTTTCAACATTACTCTTATATATTAAAAAATCCTCAAAATAATGTAAGTCATTTATGATATTATATAGATTGTAAGTACAACTATGTAACTATTGTTGAAATTAGAAATATATAAATGTTTTATGTTGTTTTAATTTCAATTTACGAAAAATATTGGACAAATTTTAAAAGACATAGAAGTACAAAATTAGTACTAAATATTTGTATTTTGATACACTGCTATTGATATAATAATATAATAAATTAAAAATACGAATCAATAAATAATGTAAGCTGATAATAGAAAAAGATATATATATATATATATAATCGAATTTGTAAAAATAAATATGCTGAGGTAACTGTTTGCATGTATCTCGATTGGATATAAAAGAAATATAACATTTTTTCAAGTAAAATTATTAGTGAGATTTCGGTTTTATAATGTTCTTTTCTCCCTTGCACTATTTTTATTTTTATGTTTTTCTTTTTTATCATACGATATGCCCGTTTTGCTCATTTTTCAAGCTTTTTCTCGCGCAGTGTTCCTTTAGTTACATGAACTATTTTTAGAAATATCGACTCGAATAATAATCTGAAAAGCATAAAAGTATTATTATTATATACAATAGTATTATTACTAAATTGTCTAAACTTTGATAAACTTCTTTCAATGATACCACATCCTATAATATTATTCCTTCTCTCGTTCTTTCACTCACGCAAAGAAAATTAAAATAAAATAAAACTTTCTCGTCATTTCCTTTATTCTTGATGGTAAGTTTTAATAAAACCTGGTGTTGTTGTGAATTGTTATTAATTTATAAGTTTGCATAAATAATTTCAGTCAATTGATATTTTTATTATAACTATTTATTAATTTTCATAAATGTGTAAAAATATCTGTTAATATTAGCTAAAATATATGTGTACTGTAGTATAAGTTAAGAAGCCCTAGGAATATATATAATTTTATATATTTGGCAATTTATTTTATACTTTATTTTTATATTCATAATTGAATTATCAAATTAATACTCAATAATAAAATGTATTTAATTTATTACATCAATCCAGACTTGAAATCATTTTGATTTATTTTAATTGAGCCAAATATGTATTATTATAGTTTTAAATATATATATTATATTCTTATTTTAAAAATATTCCATTCATATAATACAATTTATCGTTATAATTATAATTGGATAATGTAAAATAAAACATTCTAAGTAATTAATTTAGTATATAAAAAACATTTGTCATTTAAAAATATGCAATATTCAAATCAATTAGATAATGTATCCTTTACTTGAGTCTGTTCTTCCTCCATAAGATTATTTACATTTATATATTTTTGTTACATGGACATAATAAATCGTCTTGTCCTTTGTATTATTGGATAAAAAAATACATTAGAATTTAAGTACATTTATTTACCATTTATTTATTTGTTTAAATATAATATTTCTTCATAAATTTTTATAATTTGAATATTATATTAATTTATTCTTATTGCCACTATCATATCAGCATAAATAATTTATTTGAATTTATTCGAATATATTGTATATTGCAAATTGGCACAGTAATAATCAATTTATTAAAATTCATATTATAAACAATATAAACGCCTGAAATACACAAAATCAGAGAATAATAGTTTAACAGGATAAGAGCGTAAGAGTGACAGGAGCAGAGAAATAGAGATGCATAACCATGTTGTATAATTTATTTCTTTAATTAATATTTAATTAATTTGATTAATTTCTACCAAATAACGAGACATCACGTATAGCTCTTAGCATAACTTCAAGCTTCAAAATCTGTGATTAATATTATGTAAATTAAATGCACTATTAGCATTATGCCTCTCTCTATCTCTCTATCTCTCTCACCAGTTCGCTGCCGCGAGTTTCGTTTTGTTTTTAATTTTTAATATTCTTCTGTCTTCTGATTATCGTGAAAATCGAATAGCTCAAACGATAGAATAGTAACTTGCATGAATTTTGGAAATTTTTTTTTGAACTTGAATTTGAAAATTGTTATTCTCCTCTTTCACTTTTAAAATATTTTGAAAGTACCTTTCGAACCTTTCCAGTCTGATTTTCAATCAAACTTACTAGACTTTACATTTATATCGTGACAACAAAGCCTTACTTTCTTAACGACTGTTCATTAAAGTAACAGAATCTTCATCTTATTTACTCTAACTCGCTCTAAATTAAGTCTATCATATATATATTGTAACTGTAATTTCATGGCTAAATTTCTATATATGCAGAATGGAATCATTAGATTGAATATTTTATTGTAATGCAGCAAAATCAATTGTAAATTATAATAAAATTAATTTGGTTTAAATTTATCTATATTAGATTTTATATATAGTTAGATTTTCTTCTAAGTGTTTATAAAAATTTTATTGAGTATATAATATTGATTACGTATGTATATAAGACTACAGTAATTATAAATAAAAAATTAAAACAATTATTTAGTTTAAATATTGCAATTTTGTAATCACGCATGTTTATTATAATGACAGTACGTGCATATCTGAAATTTTGTTTAAAATTCAAATAAACTTCATTTCTAAGGAATAAATTGAAAGCATAAACAAGAGTATAAATATTGACAATTAGAAGCACTGGTTTTCAATGAAAATCGTAAAAAATAATTATATTTATAAGTCTATGAATTACAGGATACTTTGAATTAAAAATTGATTTTAATATCAAACTCCAATGGATAAATTGAATAATAAATGTCAGTCGATTTTTTAAATATTAATTGCATTATCCATAATCAAATCATTTATATTTGACACAAGATCGTATCGATAATACTGCCGTGTTTATCAAGAATAATATGACAAATAAAAAGTGAATAAAACGATACGCTCTATCTCATTGAGTATATCTGTATTTAATCCCATTAATAGATTTAATCTGTATTTAATCCCATACCTTAATAGATTTAATTTTCTACAGACTTATATATAAAAATAATAAGAACATAATTTTATAATAATAATACAAGCATTTATTTACTAATTTGGTTATATAAATGAAAGGATTCGATGTTCACATATCGTTTAGAATATTTTGCATATATATACATATATATTTTTGTAAATAATTTTAATTATTGTTTCAAGGAGTTTTCATAATGTATGTGAAGAAGTTAAAATGAAGAAAATGGGCGAAACGCAGATAAACAATCAGAATTATAAAAGAGTAAGGTAAGACTCTGGGTGAAAAATGTGAGAAGAAGAGAATAAAAATAATAGTGGAGAGATTGTTGAGAAATGCTAGGAAAAAACGAAGCGGAAAGTGGTAGAAAGTAGATTGATGCTACTTTTTCGAGAAAACGGAAAGGCGTTGATACCTACAGCACGAAGATTAATGATGCGGTTGCACTTACAAGCTGTCGTTTGTAAAAGTATGTGAGGATATATGTGAGTGAGCATCAGAAACGTTGAAAGCAAAGAGAAATTAAGAGAGAGAGAGAGAGAGGGAGCGAGATTGAGAAGGAGAGATTACGCGATTCAGGAATGAGGTGGGTTGGGGGGGGGAGCAGAAAGGATAAGATAATAAGGGAAAGTTGAAATGTTTGAAAGATTATCAGAAATAGAAGTCGAATGAAAATTTTTACAACAAAGTGAGAATATGCTGACAGAAGAAGGTTCGTCATTATATAAATGAAGTTCCCAGAATTTTATTATTGCAATATTCTGATATTAAACAAAAAAACTCTTGAATCTAAAAAAAATAAATGCATTAAAAAATAAAAGATGTAGAACAATAATCATTCTATATATTTGAACTCGAAAAGTCGTTTATAATACAAATGTAAATGAAATTAATAACATTTTTTAAATTTAATACTCATTTATAATCAGATTCGAATTATTTTACTCAATTATTTTTACGTTACTATTAATTTATAATTAAAAGTGTCATTTAGTTTGTAATTTGAAATAATTTTTATTCGAATTTATATACATGCGTTATATAATTAAATTATTATGTCAAGATGAAGGTTGGAAAAGAAGTTATTTACGTTAATTATATGCATGCAATATAATATTTTTTTTTACAAACAAAATTAAATTCATAGGATGCATACTTCTGAAGAATAAATTAATAAATCTACGTAATAATTAAATTAACAATATTAATAAATCTATTTTTCTCAATTATTGTATTAATAGTTAATAAAGCTATTTTCATAAATAATAATCACATTAATAATTAATAAATCTAAAAAATACGTCAGAATGTTAATAAGTAATATTAATAAACCATTAATAAGTAGATATTTTCGGCGTGACTTAACTTGTCACAAGTCGTAATGAAGCAGAGTGTGGCTATAAATCTTATTTGTTCTACGCCTTCAAACATACATTTCCTAACATTCCCGTTTATGTATCTAGTAGAACAAATTTGTTGAGAAATGAGTTTGTAGCCATTACGGGGATCGATCGATCGTTAAAGAAATAAAATGACTTCAGATTATTTGATATCAAATTATGGTGAGGCGACGACCCTCTCTCAATAGTAGAAGTAGGGAATGTGTATTTCACTATCCCTTCTTCAGGGAAATCGAAAGACGTATATGCGAGTATTTACGCTTTATATGTTTCCACGTGGGGGGCGAGAGGGGGGGCGAGGGTGGGGTGATACACTGCATTATCGACGTTTTTAGACGTTTCCGAGCTGCCGTATCAGAATTGATTTTTACTTTTGCTATGAGCGTTGCACCTCAAAATAATTCTGACAGATGTCTATCTTTTGGCTCCACTTCGCCCTACTTTCATTTGCATAATTTGAGACGAGAGGACTCGACTTTCGTTGCTCTACTTCTCTCTCTCCCTCTTATCTTCCGAATTTTTCCTCCGCTCCCATTACCACGATTATTGGTATCACAAACCAGGAGAAGAGACGAGACATGAATCGGAAAAAAAGGGAAAGCAAATTACATTCGGACCTAAAACTATCGCATTTCATTCGTTGACGCAATTCAAACTATATATATTCATAATTAAGCTAATTTCAATATATTACAATCGATAAATCACATTAGCATATATTTTAATTTTACTACATCGATAATTTATAAACACTTATAACGTATATTTGAAGGCTACACATAATAAAATAAAACAAAATAATATGATTTATATAAGTTTTTAAGCTCGCTTAATTGCAATTTCTGCTTCGAAGTAATAAACTAATATTTATTTTGTATATTTAGTACATAATTGGCGCTAAGCACGGATAAGTTACCAATATCTATGCATTTGTTTATTTTAAGATTAATAGTATTGTCATCGTAATGAGAAGTCGCTTTCGCTTTCGATACTTTCACCACATCGGCAACTCACTGTTTTATTTCACAAATGCTAGAAAATATTTGTCATCTTGAAAAATCAATAAATAGATAATTTTTTAATTGTAATGCAGTTCCCAACAAATCATTATAAAATTTCTATCCTGTTGATATTAATTTATAATGATTTTCGTAATAAAATGATTTAAAATTTAGTCCTAAATTAAGAAAATTACCATTTACAGCGGCGCGATGCATTCGGATTCGTAAATTATAATTTTATAAACAAAACAAATCGATCTTGCATTGATATTAATACTTGATATTAATACCAGATTTTATAATAATAATATTCACCAAATATAAATAATGATAATTTAATTAAGTTACACTAAGGTTTCATTAAGGTAGCTTAAATTTAATCAAACGAATTCGTACGCACGAAAGACTAACTCATTACTGGAAGTAAATAGTTAATAGACAAATAATGATCAACTACTTTTATACGCAAATAATACAATTTCCCAAGCTATTAAACATATTATAATTGTGATAAATTTACAATTCGAGATTCAGTTGGCTAATAAATATTCTCATTACGAATTAAAAAATTTAAGCAATATTATATTAATTTAATACATTAATTGATTAATTAAGCAATGTTAAACTAATGTAATAGTAATTGGGGGCCTACTTATCTGTACAAAATGTAACGGAGTTACATTGAAAAAGACCGAAACTTGGAATATATATTTACAGAAAGCGGCTGTGTATATTTACGTTCACCTGCGCGCACACACACGCACACACACATATATGAGCTCGGGTATGCTCGGGTTTGACTCACAATCGTACGAAATAGTAAATAAGAGCAGAGAGTGAAGTAATTATTTATAGAAGCTATATGCCTATTAATAAGTTACACATGCTAATATATTATTACAGTTTTGTGTGCTCCTGACAAAAATTGACAAAAATCCTCGAATAAATATGGATTTTATGTAGCTGCAGGTCATTGTGTAATTCGTGCTTATAATGAATTTTACTATGTTAAAAGTATTTCAATCTCAAGTTGCATTACATAAAAATTTAAGGATTACGTGGTGCATAATTAAGCAATGTACTCGCCGTGTCTCATATTATTGAGATAGTACGGAGAGTATTAAGGAGGCGTCCATAAGACTAGAAATAAAGAAAATAAGGTTGGTACGCGTGCGTGTAAGAAAAGATAAGGAAAATTAAAGAAAATGCAAAAAAAGTTTTA
This sequence comes from Ceratosolen corneri, assembly GCA_030522565.1. NCBI lineage: Eukaryota > Metazoa > Arthropoda > Insecta > Hymenoptera > Agaonidae > Ceratosolen > Ceratosolen corneri. The sequence goes on from JAPYYT010001271.1 coordinate 67,255, forward strand.
CAGAATGTATTTAGAAGGTACTAAACTTTCAAGGTTCATTGTATTCATGTAAGCTTGAGAGGATAAGATCGGAATATTTTAACAAATACTTTTGTACAAGATAATTACCTGCGACTATATGCTTCTGAAGTTCAACAATGATTAAATATCTGAAATTATTTGTTCTACTCGTATTTTAATTTAAATTGATTAATTAATTTAGTTCATTTGTTGATCAATAAATAGGAGATATATTCTATGATACTTGCTAATACTTAAAATGCAGTTAATAATTGTTGATTAGTTTGATGCAATTATATTGACATTCGCTTAATATTTATTAAACGAATAAATATTAAGGAGATTCGAGATCAATTGAAATTTTTTAGCTTCTATAAATTTTATTTTTCATCGAGCATAAGTTGTAAATGATATTTTTCTAAAATATATCGCATCAATTGATAAGTAATAATTATTTTTTTTTTTTTTAATATATTTTATACTTATGCGGGTTTCTTCGTCCGCTATTCATTTAAATTTTTTCCAAAGTTCAAAGAAAAGTAAGTTTAAAATTAGTGAATCGAGTTACGAAATACTCAATTATTTTAATATATGAAAACTCAATTGAAATTTGTTTCGAATAATATCTTCTAAAAGCATCTTTTGAGAAACTTCGAGGTACTCGTAACATTAGAAAAGGAATTATTTGCACGCATAAAGCTATTTATCGGTAACGAAGTCTCAGCGTGACTTTGTAAAATTCGTGCCCTCACCCACAACGCTACAACGCCCAATAAACAACAATCGACGTTTTCAATTTCCCCTTTCAAAGCCAACACCATTTGGCCCTCACTAAAAAGCCTCGAATATTCGCAAATCCCACTCTATCATTGTATGCGAGAATGCGAGGCTCCCCATTGCTTCTATAAGAGCATCGTCCCTGTAAAAATAAAAAGAGAGAGAACATAAAAGGCGAGTTTCGTCGTATGCGCTCATAGCACGATTTTGTATAGGACGGATGTTTCGGAGCGCCAATCTAATTTATGAAAAGTTTCGATAAAAAGGAGCGAAACGAAAGGGAAAACTAGCGGCGTCAAATTGTCAACGAAGGCAAAAAATAAAATTGGCCGGGCTGATCTAATGCAGATACTAATCAAAAGAAAATAATAACCAACGCACTCTTCCCTCTATGTACATTAATATACAAATTTCTAATACACGTAAACGAGTATACAATATAAAGTATACAATATATATTATATAATATATTTCAATACTTCAAAAATAATGATTAATCTTTAAAATTTAAAAATAACCCCAAGACATATACAAATAAGATCTTTGAATATAAATTTAAATATGGCAGTTTAACATCTTAAATTAATACAGGATATTTGAAATAAAAATGTTTATAATGGAGAGGCATTTTTAACTCTTTGGCTGAATTTGATTAAAATTTACAATTTAAAATGACCTCGAGGTATTGAATGCCATAAAAAATTATTTCGCTATGATGAATAAAATTTTGAAATTTTCGAGCAATAATTGTCCATGAAAAATGAACGAACATAACTTTGAACACAATTTCTGTATATAATTGATTGTAAAAAAAAGTTTATACACTATCTTTAAATGATGAGCCAATTAAATTTTTTTTTCCAAAATAATTTAAGTTTTTTTAGGGGGATTGTTTTAAAAAAAATTTTATAATTCAATCAATCAGAATGTTGTTTTCAATTCGTTTACGTAAACATTCTTTTACGTTATTCTTTTCTAATCTTTATAATAAAATCTGAAGCATTAGAAAAATTCCATTCGTATACTCACTTTCAATTTTTACTATTTCAATTTATTTTCACAAGCAATTTGTAGCAGATATAATAACTATATTAATATTAATTTATAATATTATCGTTTTCCTCCCTAAATTCATTCGAACGTAAAGAAAAATCATTTTTAAAAACTTTTATGAATATGATATTAAAAAAAATATTTCAATTCATTGTTAAGAAATTTAATAAAACTTAACTCAATAACTAATTAAGAATAGCTTCATTAAGATTATAGAATTGAGACATACAACTGTTGTTCAAGCACAATTCATTATTTCATTACTTTAATGATTAATTACTTAGATGCATAGGTGAACATGAACTATGAGATATGTAGGTAAAATGAAAAACAATGAGCATTAAACGTGATTTCGATAGATAAAATAGACAATTATAAATGATCATCATATTAATGCGTGAAATTGGTAAAATAACAAACTATGCCAAGTTTCAAAATTAAGATTATTATCGAATATGTTTAATAAATTGATGCAAACTAGACAAGAGTAATATTCTTGTTGACTAGAAAATAAAGTTTAAAGTTCGTATAATAGGAAGTAATAATGGTAATAATTTCAAAACTTTCATAAAAATTTACATTGACTGTTGTTTTCTTAAAAGATCTGCTCGGAATTTGAACTAAAAGAAAGAAAAATTAAAAGTTTTAAATAGTATTTCTTATCCGAATCTCGCTCTTTGTTGCATATTCTCTCTCATTTGCACAAAACGAATTTTTAAATAAGGCAAACTGTATATAAGAGGATGGAAAATGGGCAAATACATTAAATTTCACGTGGAGAAATATAAGAAGAGATAAACGATAGATAAGAAATAAAATAAAAGCGAATAAAAACTATTCAGTTCGAAGTCTTTTATTATACTAAATGCTGGTGACTAATATTATTGTCCATTATATTTCTTAATATCAACAGGGTTCGGAAATCCGTATAATAAACCAACGGTCGCGTCGTCGCCGTGTAATGCGATACGATTAGTGTATACGAATATAAAAAAAGTGCGGTACAGAAAGCAGAAATC